>PVJO010001512.1:0-170318 GCA_004026905.1 Hystrix cristata | reverse complement strand
AATTTCTTTTTTTAGGGTGCTGTAGTTTTCGATGTAAAGGTCTTTTACTTCTTTTGTTAGATATATTCCTAAGTATTTTATTTTTTTGTGTGCAATTGTGAAAGGTATATCTTTTGTTATTTCTTTTTCGGTGGGTGTATTGTTTGTGTATAGGAATGCTATTGATTTTTGGGTGTTGACTTTGTATCCAGCCACACAAATGAATTTATTTATTAAATCCAGTAGTTTTTTGGTGGAGTTTTTTGGGTCTTCTATGTAGAGTATCATGTCATCCACAAATAATGATAGTTTAACTTCTTCCTTTCCTATCTTTATTCCTTTTATTTCTTTCTCTTGTCTAATTGCTCTGGCTAATGTTTCTAGAACTATGTTGAATAGCAGTAGTGACAGTGGACACCTTTGTCTTGTTCCAGATTTTAGTGTGAAAACTAGAAATGGGATTTAAACTTGAGTCTGACTTTATTTTTAGCTTTTTTAGAGCCCCAAAGGATGCTGGGAAATTGTGGGAAGAGGATAAGTGGGCTCACAAAAAGAAAGGGTTAATATTTGATGTAAAGTTGCTTTCATAATCTCATCATTCCTGTGTGTTGATTGCTTACTGTACGCTAAGTACAGAGGTGGGCACTGTGGGAAATCCAAAGTTAACTACAATATGGTCTCTGTCGTTCAACAGCTCTTACAGTGGTGGCAAACCTATGTCATGTGTGCCAGAATGGGAACACAGAGCCCGCTCTGTCAGCACGCGAGCCAAGTGTATGAGCTGTTTTTTTCTCAACCAAAATTTCAGTATTTAGGTTTAATTGCAGTGTTGGCACTTTGTGATGAATAAGTGGTTTGGGGTTGCAGTTTGGACACTTGGTCTCAAAAATATTCCCCATCACTGCCGTAGAACATGATGTTTTAACTTTGCACAACCTCATCACAGAGTCTCAGGTTATCACAGCAGCACTGAAGCACGTAATGTCCTTCTCTAGGGCTGAGATGGTCAGCCCAGTGACACCTGCTGCCACCTCATGCTATTTATATACTTCCCTTTGCAGATGTGTGGAGGCAGATGTAGAAAACCTAGAAAGCCTTCCTCTGACATGAGCCTACCCATTTTGACTTGAAGCGCTGACTCTGTTCTCTAGCCTACCTGAGTCTTATTAGAAAGAACTAATGTAGCCTTCCCAAGCCCTGAGCCACTTGGGACTTGACTTCCAGACTTCTGATTGCAGAAGACCTCAAACATTGATCAGGAGGAATTCACGGGCCAGGAGGGCTTGTGTTTCTGGAATTGGCTGATGGAAGCATGTGACTACTTTTTATTCTTATCACTGGACACCTTCCCCAAAGTACTCTTGGTGGAATTGTATTTAACTTTGCCCAGTAGTTTGTGGCAGCGTTGTTTGTTGAATACTCTAGAGAGTCCTGAGCTTATATTTACTACAAGATTTAACTGTGAATTTTACTTTTTGGGTTGAACTCCATGCATCAAGGGAAATCACAAGGCTGGTTCTGTCTCATTTTGTAGGTTCTTTCATAGCCACCGCCACAGTGAATTCTGCATTTCTGGTTTTTACCTAGGACACTAGGCGAGTCATGGCTTTGCTAATATTAGGAACATGATCTTTTCTAATGTGGAGGTGTCTGAAAAAATTCTTACCCAGCAGCTTATTTTGCTCCTCCTTTTGCCCTTGGCGATGCATTGTTAGCTTCTTCTTTGCTCCTGGTCTTAGGAAAGGTTATATGTTGTTTTAATAGCTTGTGTATATAATGGCCATTAGTACTAATGGGATGTATTCTTTCAGCAGGACATAATCACCAATAGCATGCAAATAAGCATATTTGCTTTTCTTCAACATTTGCTGAAGGCTCCATTCTCGGGCAACATATGGTCTCTAGTCACCTCCTCACTCTGTTCTGAAAATTTTCCTTACACATCTTAATCATCAATTTTTCCTCCTCTATTTAAGAAATGAATTAAGCCGGTAGAAATGGGGATGACAACCACTTTTATATTGAAAAGAACCTCTTTTCCTTGCTGCCAAAATCCACTGTTGCATTTTTGTTTTTCATTTATTTTATTTTTTTTACATAACCAATTAGCACCTCAAAATGATTTTTGCATCTGGCATGCATGGGGTGTGAATTACAAAAATTCTAGTTTCAAAGCTTCTTTTGCTCTATTCTGCAGAAAAAACACTATTTTATCAAGCAATTGTGCAGTCCTAAGTGATAATAATTTAAGATACAACAGGAATAGTATTTGTCAAGATAGTCAAAATAATTTTAGAAAGTGTCTGCCAAATATTTGATGAAAACTAATCTGATAGATACCCAGAGACAAGAAACCAATATTGAAAGAATACCTACTGTGTGTCAGGCCCTATGTTTCTCCTGAATGATTTTTTTCTTTTTTTACTGGGCAAAGCAACTAAAGTGACTTGCCGGGGTCTATTCATTCATTCAGCCATTCATTCTTTCACCAGAAATATAATTATGGATAACTAATTTGTGTTAGGCATTGTGCTTGGTAATAAGGAGACAGAATATCATCCATGTGATATGTCTGGTCCTTGTCCTTAATGGTTTGCAGTCAAGTTGTGAAGACAGGTACGATGTAATTAAACAAAAAAAATTACCAAAAATAAGTGGTTGGTAAACAGTGCAAGAGATAATCAACAGAATGCTGAGTACAGACTCATTGGGAGTGCAGGGTGGGAGGACTTCTTTTAATCTTGGATGCCACACTGTAGGTAGGGACAGAAGCCTTGATTCAAATCCTAGTTGATCTGGTCCCAAAGTTCTTCCTACCGTTGCCTGTGTGCTGAATTCCACTGTGGTTCTGATTTGCTAACACTTCCTTAGTTCCTACTATGTGGTGGTCCCTATTCAATTTTGGGTGCTTCTCCAGCTGTCTTATGAAGTGGGAATTCCTTTTCCCCCATTTTGTAAATGAAGAAACTGAAAATTAAGAGGAATTTACATCTCGCTCAAAGTGACTTTTTCTTCAGGTCCAGTGATCATGTTTTTAACATGTACATGTTGTTGCTTCTCCACCCTCCCCAGCCCCCAGCACTCATGGCCCTTCATCAAGGGTCCATGAGTTTTTGTTGTGTTCTTTAGGAACAGAGAGCCTTAGGCAATGTGAACTGGCTGGTGGAAACTGCCCCCCACGCCAAAAAAAATCCATGGCTGGACCCTGGAAGTCAAGAATAAAGTACACTATAGTACAGCTTTATTTTGAAAGCATCATATATTTTTCAGGTCAAAAAAGTGATAAGTGCTTATTGTGGGCAATTTGAAAAACTAAAACAAGGATAGAAAAATGTAAATACAAGAATAAAAATAACATAGTTTCACCACCCAGAAAGGGCAGGGTTTTGGCTCCTTGGAATATTTTTTCAATGTATAATGACAAAAACGACTGGTCCTTTATAGCATTCATTTTGTGCCCAGCATAATTCCACATACATGATCTGTATTAGACAATTTAACCATGGCAGTATCCTTAGATGGAAGGTACTATTACTATGTCAATTTAATCGAGGAGGAAACTGAGGTAAAGAGTGGTGCAATCATGCTTCAGAGACCATAGGATCAAGCGTGCTTAGGTATTTCTGCTTCTGGCTGGCACAAGACACACTTTGCTATCATTTATATATAAAAAGAATGTATCTATTCTCTTACACACCTCAGGTCATACTTTACATACAATTTTAGATCCTGCTTTTTAACGTAACATTATTTCATAACATTATTTTTTAAAGTTTTCACATGTTCTTCAAATATTCTCGTGGCTATATGGATATATTTTACATAACTACCTCCCACAGACGCCTAGTTAGGTTTTTTTTTTTTTTGATAAAAAATGATGCCGTGAATGTCTGTGTACAGAAATCTTTGATCCGCTTTTCGGTTACTTCCTCAGGACAGATTCTTGGAAGAGAATGACTTGGTTAGAATTTTTGGCATTTCTTCAAATTCTTGGAGTGGAAAAAAGGAAGAAAGAAAGTGTTCGCATGTATGGTGCAGACTTAAAAGACAAAAAGTTAGGAAAGTCAGAGATCTACGTGGGTTAAGAAAAAACACCAGAGGAGACTTTCTTGAGGAGGTGGAACGGAGGGGAGCAGGTCCCCCAGGGGAGGAGCAGGGCCTGGGGGTGGGGAGGCCCTCCGAGGAGCTGGACACCCTCCTCCCGGAAGTCAGCTGACTCGGGCAGGGGCGGCTGCAAAAAGGCGTCTCTGCGTAGGGTCTGAGAGGACAGAAGTTCCCAGGACCCAGAAGGAAGTGACTTTTAGGCAGCGGGGAGCACACAGAATGTGAAGACCACCTGGGGCCTTCACTGGAGGGAGGAGGCCTTGCGAGATGAGTTCGGAAGAGGCAGACGCGGCCCACCCCTGAGACGGTCTCGGCTTCCTGTTGGGGAAGATGGCTGTTCTCAGGGCAGCCGCCTGAGGCAGAGACGCGGTGGCCTCCGCATTGTCGGGGGAGCACTGTGGCGCAGGGATGAGAGTAGGCGGGCGGGGTGAAAGCAGAGGAAGAGGCGTGTGGGAGCGTGTTTCGGGGACCTGCCTGCAGCAGGGTCTGTGGCCCTCCTTGTCCCCTCTGGCGCCTGAGTGTACGGAAAAGGCTGACACGGAAGTGGAAACTGAGGAAACAGAGCACAGACCCTCCCTCTGTGCTGTGGAGGGTTAACCTCTGTGAGAAAGAAGCGCGTGTCGGAGCAGAAAATGAGGCAATATCCTTCTTTAAGCAAACCCAGTTCACCATTGCCGGGCCCAGAGCCGGGAGGACAGCTGGGGGCGCCTTGCCTGGTCAGACAGGTCACTCAGGGCTTTTCTCCAGGCAATTATTTTTGGGATGATTGAAAATTTCCATCAACCAATCAAGCTTTTATAGAAGCCACTTTCCTTGATTGTGTCCCCGATCTTTAGCTCGGAGAGAGATTTTCCTCTGTGTGGTTCCACAGACTCAAGTTTTCGCTTAATTTCTCCCTCCCCACCTGCTACATCAGCTTTGTGCTGGCATGTTCGGAGGCTCACACAGCCTCCCAATGCGAGCTTCCAGCAGGGACCAGGGGAACCCGACACCCCTTTCTGGCCTTCATGTCCTGGGAAGGAGCAGAGGGACTGTGAGCCCGAAGTGGAGGGGATGAGACGCGTTGAGATGGGCGCGCAGGATGCAGAGGAATCAGATGCCCGGGTGGCTGGGTGCAGGACCAGCCCCAGGAACATGCAGGAGGAAGCAGGGTTGGATCAGTGTTCAAGTGCGGGAGCCGCATCCCTGCTTCAAAATATACTGATGAATATTTTGAATTTTAATGGATACATGTCTATTTCAGTGTGATTTATTCCATGGAAATTATTGCTCTTCTTTTAAAATAAATTTGTTTGCATAATATATAAATGACTTAAAATGTTAGGTAAATTAGCTCAGATGTTGCACGGAAGGTGCCACACGAGTGCCTTAAAATGAGGAGACACTGATATTGTGGAAAGAATTTTGAAATCAGATCCATGGATAAAATTCAAGCTCTGCCTGTTATTAAATATGTGCCAACGGGAAAATTACTTACTAGCCCTTGGCCTCAGGTTTCTCATCTGTAAAATGGGGAGGTAACTCCTACCTTTTGATATTGTCGTGGGATTGAAAGATTCATTTGGCCATTCATTTATTCTTCAATCATGAAATATTCAGTGAGTGTCCGCTAGTACCATTCACTCTCCCAGGAATGGGGAAGACAGCAGCAAATCAAGTAGTACCTGCCCTGAGAGATTTCCCATTCTAGCTAGGGAGACACATGATAAACACATAGACAGATATACAAAAAAGCCTCAAACACTGAAAAAACCAGAACGAGGCTGAGGTGATGGCAGAGCTCTGAGACGGAATGGAAGGCACATTTGAGGAAAAGTAAGGTGGTCACTGTTAGTGGGCTTGAACCCCACGGAAAGAAGAACAGAGAAAAGGAGCCTCGCCCGGGAAAGAAGCCCAAGAGGAGAGGAGCGGAGAGATCTTGGATTTTGTTAACTGTGATAGGAAGAAGGATGATCAGTATGTAGTACCTGTTAAAAATGATATATTCAATTGATATTTGAACAGCTATATTCCTAGTAGCCAACGTGTGCAGAATGCAACATTAGCCTCCCAGGTTTTAGGGATATCAAAGCAAATTGGACAGAGGACCTCAAATTCATGTTGGGGGAATAGTAGTTGAATCAGTATCGAATATTCACTCAATACTTGTCATATGCCAGCATAGATACAATAGTTTTAATGTACTGATGTACATATGCATTGATGTAATGTACATATGTACATAATGTACATATGTAACGTACATAGTTCCAATAGTTTTAGTAATAGACAATATTCAGGCTGCCTTTATATAAAAATAGAGAAAAAATATTGTTATTCCCATTTTGTAGATGAGGAAGCCGTGGCACAGACAGGTTACCACACTGCACAGATTGCCTCTCAACTTTCAAAGGAAATCAGAACGAAATAAGTGCACTTCTCCTGAGGTTCCAAGTACAGAGTGCAGGGCAAATATTACCCCAAAGAGGGGTGAGACAGCCGAGGGCTGAGGGCGCACTAGCTTTGATGGTGGCACATTGCCTCTTCTCACTGGCCTCCGTTCTCCTCATCCACACCACGGGCTCAGCGGGGTATTGGTGCTGTAGGGCGGTCTTGAGGAGTAAAGGAGAAAGTGCACAGAAGTGCTTTTGCACAGAGCCTGCCGCCTGGGAAGTATCGCTTCAGTCATTTTTTTTTTTTATGTTTTTTTAAAACTTTTTTTTTTTTTTTACCAAGAACACGTAGTGTTACATTGTATACATAATGTTCACATTCATCAGCTTATTTTGTACCTGTACATGATGTATCTTGGTTTTTTCCCCCTTTTCCCCACCCCTCCCTTCTGTTCCCCCACCCTTCCCTATTTACAGCAGGTTTATTTATATTCAGTCTTAGCGATCTGCCCACAAAGGACTAGGCGTTTGGGCCTTAAGGCACGAGGAAGACTTTAACATGAAACGAAGGTTAGTGTTAGGTCTGTGGAGAACATCCCAGGAAAGTGATGGAATGCCGGAAGTTCATCGTGCGGCTGGCACCTAACTTGTGGTGGATGAGGATGTGGCAAACAACTCCTTTAACGCTGACACCAAGGAGACCTTGGCTGCTGTCCTGAGGACGGTGCGTTAGCCACTGGGGCTGCTACCATGAGATGCCACAGCGTGGAGTCACTCGCCCAGCTCTGGAGGGTGGAAGTCCAGGTCGAGGTGTCTGCGGGCTGGGCTGCTTCTGAGGTCTCTCTCGTGGCCTGGCAGATGGCCACTTTCCCGCTATGTCCTCGTGGCTGCTCCTCAGTTGCTGAGTTTGTTGTCTGGGTGCTAAGCTCTTCGATATGGATACTGGTTCTCTTGGATTCAGGGTCAACCAGGTGACCTGGTTTCACCTTAATTTCCTCTTTCGAGGCCCCGCAAAATGGACTTTGTGGGGCATGATGCGGCTCATAAAGAAACAGCGAGGCTGTGATTCTTTCAGCAGATCAAGGCTTTGTGGTCTGTTCTGTGTGGCAGTTGGAGAGGAAGAGAGTGAGTTTCAGGGCAGGAAACCGTGTCACCTCCTTGTGGGGAAAGGCTGGAGAAGGCGGCGAGGGGTGAGATGTGGTAGAATTTGCAAGGCTCAAAGCTTGATTTCTGCAGCCTGGAGCAGTATACAAACACACACACAAAACAAGAAAAATCCGATTTGTCTCACTCTGGCCTCTTTCTTTTTCCCCAGGGATGAGTCTACTTATAGCTCCTTAGTTTTCCCATCTGTTAAGTGGGAAAAATAAAACCAGGATCTCATGGCTCCCCACGGAAGACAGTCATCTGCCACTTTAGCACTGAGACGTGTGCAAATGCAGACTAGTTTTGTTCTTCCTGCTGATAAAGAGCCGTCTCTCCCCTAGAAGACAGCACCAACACGCTTGCATTTTCTAAGTATCAGAAAGTCATGCTTTGGGTTTGAGCTATTCACTCGCTTATGATCTGAGATTATTCTAAAAAAACTTTGCAGCTTAGTCTAATTGGGTAATTGGGATGTTTCCAGATGAAATTTGACTCGTATTTTTAAAAAACTGCTTTGAAGAACTGGTTGCCATGGTGCAGCTCTGCCGACAGGATCCCTCACTTGCTCTCACTAAGCAGCGATAATGGGCTTCTGTTTATTCTAAGTCTCAGGTTACCCACCTGAGCATCCTTCTGGGAGGAAGCAGAGTGTAGGCCCCAAGGAATCCGTGAAGACTTTTCTGAGCTTTTCCGGAGGGGGAGGATGCATCTCCCCAAGTAAGAAGATTGGACACTGTCGGGGTGGGAGGATCTTGGCCTGGAAGAGGTTCAGCTGGCCCCAGGGGACTTCCCGGACCACTTCCCCGCTGGGCAGCTGGGAGCCGAGGAGGGAACCACTGTGCATGTGCCACATAGAAACCAGCCGGCAGTTCCAGGATGTGAGCACTAATCCTCTCACGTTTAAGGGCAAATAGGTGCCTGGCAGGGAAAAGTGCCTTGATTGTAAGAGATAACATGGCCTTACAAGTTAATATTAATGTTTTTATAGTATTACTGTTTTACATTTGAGAAGGTCTTTGTTCTAAGTCAAGTTTTCGATTCAGCGGACACAATTCTTACCCATCATCCTTGAACTCCTTGGACCCGAGTGTTTATTATAAGAATGTGAAACATCTTCCCCAGATGTAGTGTTTTGGCTTCATTAAAAGTTTTTCTGGTTCCTCTTCAGTCATGTCAATATTTACCTTGGACAATGCTTTGTATCCTTTTGTTTATAATTCCAGAATTCTCCAAGACAAACTGATTATTCGTGACTTTCTGGCCTGAGTTACAATTTAAACATACCTCAGGTTGACGTTTTAAGTGTATAAATCCCCCAGAATATCTCCTCTCATGGATTCATAATTTGTATGAATCATTTCATGCCCTGTATTCTTTCTTCTCTTTGTTGTCTCCCAAGCACCTCTGTATTCTTAGAACATCAGCATGTGAACTTTTTCTTCCTTTTCTTTTAAAGTTCCAGGGTCCCTCTCTCCTGCCAAGGATGCTTTTAACACAATGTGTTGTACCCACATTCTTTAAATATGTTCATTGTTTAGCCAGACAGCACACACAGTGCCTACTCCCTCAAACTGAATTTCTGATCACTGATACAAAGGACACAGAACCCCTGTCCTCACTGCCTAAAGACAATAGTTTAACCCTTTCCATTAAGTATTAGGAAAGCTTCGTGGCAAATGACATCAGAAAGCTCAAGCATGTTTATCCTGTGAGGCCCATGTATACAGAATCTGTCATCCAGCCTTAGCCACAAAGGATTTTACAGATCTATGTATCTCTTTCAGTTCCCTATGTGTGCCTTACAGCTGCAGACTACTTTAAATTTACTAAGTTTTTCACACACATTATTACATTTGATACTTACAACAGCGTTGTGAGGGAGACCCAGAGGATTCAAGTGACCCATTTAAGATCACAAAGTGAGTTGAATAAGAAAAGTTTTTGCCCTGGAGTTATTTATATTAATAAACTATTTGGACTTACACAAGTCTTTCAGTTCCTCTAAAATACTGTACTCTTTCTTGATTTGGAGAATCATCTATGCTATTTCCTTTGCTTGAACTACCTAACTTCCCCCTTGAGACTAGCAATACTCTCCCCCATTTTTCAAACCTTAGCTTCAATTTCACTTTCTCTAGAGCCATTCCCTCCCTTCCCCAACCCCCAAATTCTGGGCAAGAATTTCTTCTTTCTCTGTGCTCCTCAATACCCCTAAAGTTACATTAACAAGTTTACCATGATGCCTGTTATATTTAACAAACTAGTTGTATTATTCTCTATCTGATCTCTTCTCATACTGCATCTATATTGCTGGCCATTGTATCCTCAGTACGTGTCTCTGGGGAGATACTGAATGAATAATTGTTGAATAAATGAACAGTGCCCCTTGCATTCTGTGCTTGGTGTAGTCTTAGGTCCTTGAACTCAAGAACAGATGCTGGTGAGAACATCAAGCATGGTGCAAAATTTTGGGGCATTTCCAAGTCTAATCTATAGAATACCAGATGAGTGTTGGTAGCTAAAGTGATTATTATTTGCCAGCTGAACACCCCTTTTCCTTTACTTTGCCATCAGTTCCTCACTTTTCCTTTGGGAAACTCTCATCACTTTTGATCAGGGTCTTTGAGGCTTTGCCCATGCTGATTAACCAGGAGTAGGTCTAGTAACAGACTCTAGTCCTGGGAGCTGGTGAAGCACACAATGCAAGACAAAACTCTGAGGACAGTGGATCTTTTTTGTTTTGAATTTTTCAAGCAACAGAAACAAGACTGGATCTCCAGGTTCTCTGGGAACTTGTGGACAAATCAATGAAAAGAGAGCAACCTGTGGACGGAACAACTTCAGCCGAGAGATAGTGGTAGAGTGAAGACATAATGCAGACATCATACCTGGATTCGACAGCACCTGAAGAATGACTCCCCCTGAACTTCCAAATTTAGAGTAACTGATAGGTTCTCTTTCTGGATACCATGAGTTTACGTCGCATCTCTGTTAGTCACCAATAACTGATAAGGTTTTACTAGTTTAGTAAGAAACAAAATGCCCTGCCATTTTCATTACCCATGTTAGTCTTTTTTGTTCCTTTGTGGCTTTGCCTTATGCTTGGGCTTCTTCATATGTGTTTTGCATCCATGTAATTTATCTTAGATATTTAATCATGGGTGGAGTAAGCAAATATGTGCTTGACTTTTTTCCAAGTTCAATGTCACATACTTGGGTTGGTGGATATTTATTGGTTCATACTTGAACTGTATACATATTTGAGAATATTTGAGATTTTTCTTCCAGGAATGGTGATTTCACAAAGATTTGCTCTCCACACTCCCACACCTACCTGTTTTTCTCCTGGGGCAAACTGTCAGAGGACAAATGCACTGGGATGTGTGAGGATGGTCTGTGATCTCAGAGTAATGTACACAGAGATTTTGAGTACATAAAATCAAATTGTCAAAACTGAACTGGACTGAATTTTGTGCTCAGTCAGTTTTGCATAGACAGAGCCTTCAAATTCTTTGGAGACAACCTTTTGGGATGTCAGAAGCAATCATGAGTTATTGATACTCATGGCTGGTAGACCCTGGTCTTGAAATGCTATGATGACTCCACGCGTGGATCTTTATGTCTTTTGGACTGAAAGATGGAAACTTCATTCCTAGAAACCTTGCATGAAGTGCCCCTGAAGCTCCTTTTGGTGAGTGTTTGCCATAATCAATAAGCCCATCGCTTACTTTGTACACATGATTCAAGAAAGGCATATTAGTTCTTAAAGCAGAGAGATAGGAGTTTGATTAATAGTGATTCAGTCCTTGTCTTTTGCTGAAATGTATTCCTAGAAATAATAGTCAAGTGCATCACTGTACAAGGGACAATATATTCACACAATGTTACATTTGGGAATTTGTGTTTCTGAACAAGGCCATAGCTTCAAAATATCAGAGATGATCTTTGTCACCAAATCCAAGTACCACTTGCAAAATCTTAAGATAATGAGATTAGTTTCTTTTTACCATTAAACTGCAAAAATATAAGTTGACAAATTTAAAATGGAATATATGTTTTATTCTCATTATATAAATGCCTCAATTATACATGAAGTATTCATATATCACATATAAATATATTTGGCTATTATATTTAAACAAATGAGCCATGCGTTGGTTATAAAAGGTATTCTTACTTTAGAATTAAATTGATTTTGCACATGTTAGAAGCTTAAAGATTTTTAAGAGAATGCTTTGGATGGTTTAGATCTCTTTAAGTCACCAATGAACTAACCTTCTCTTTCCCATTTCCCAACAGTATGCATGGATTTACCTGTATATTGCAAACCCCACTGTAATAGGAAATATTTGCTTATGATGATTGTGATGATAGTGATGGTAGGGTACTATAGTCCCTGAATCCAGTAAAGACTTGGAGAAGTGAAGTGACATGCAAATTGTTTTCTTTATACAGGAAAAATTTCATTAATGAAGGCACAAAAATTATCCATGAGGTGGAACTCATTTTTGTCGTGAACCACATTTGTAATTCAGAGGTAAAAATCCATCTACCTCCCTCAGGGGACTGAAGTAGGCCAAGTTTAGCGCTCACTTTCACAAAGGATACTAAGCAAGTTTATGTGACCCTGTCTTCCTATTTTGAATGTCCTTCCCTCTGCTCATTTGTCCTGTGATGTCCAGATAATGTTTGGGTTTCGGTGGGTGGGCAGGGACAGCACCCAGAACCCCTGGATAGAGACATGGGATCCAGTGCACCCTGTCAGAGAGCTCTGCTGAAGGCTTTAGGACATTGAGGTCATGTCCACGTCCTTTTGCCAGAATTTCTTTTGCATATAGCTTTCTAAGAAATTGCCTATAGATCCAGGTTCTTGGATCTCTAGGACAGTATCTTCATTCATTAATATCTTACATTAATTCCTACCAGAGCCACAAAATTTTCTGCCTTGCTCCCAGTTAATTGAAAATTGAATTAAACAGCATCCTCCAAACACTACACTTCATTGATGTTTAACTATGCACATTCTTGAAAGGCCAAACTGGATGAAAGTGACATTTTGAGAGTTGTATTTTGCAATGAAATAGAAATTGAAATAGGAATGTAGTTTTGCACGCTTGTTTTGATAACGTTTTATTGATAGGAAGTTTGGGGAGGTACAAGGGCGCAAATATCAAGTTTTTGGTTTATTTTCAGTGAATATTTTCATCATAATGTACTGCATTTGTTGAACAAATGGTGTTCGACAGAATTATATATTTGCTTTGGAATTTCACTGCTGCTTTCTTTCTCGCTTCTCCAGATTATCTTTGGATATTTAAGAGTTGCAACCGCTGAGAATAGTGTTGACTTTTGCATTGGTGGAGTTTTCTTAACTTTATCCCAGAATTAATGAGCACAACAAACAGCTGTGCTGATAGACCCATTCCGCTTGGTGACACACTCTTGCCAGCACAGTTGGCAGATGGTCCGTCTTGCAGGGGCTGCAGTGGAGTGGGGAAAATATTGTTGGGAGAATGGGTCCCGCATTTTTGAAGCCAGGTTCCTTCACTTCTCCTGGTGTTAAGCATCTTGCCTCATAATTTTTTCTCACCACTCCCATTAGGTGGGCAGTCTCTCTGCCATTTCATAGTCCAGTTGGTTGTACTTTTTCAATTCTAACATTTTTATAATTGACACTGAAAACTTTGCCCAAACTACTCTTGAGTATCTAGGGATGCTATTCCATAAAAAGTGTATGGCTTGATGCCAGCTCCTGGTAAAATTACTACTAGAAAGCAGCAAAGTGAATAAAAAGAGACAAGATGCACCGAGTGACAAATGAGATCTTATCACTGTGGTGTTGCTCAAACTGATGTTAACCTGAATGCGGAGTCTGTGTGTGTTCTAAGATGTGTGCAGTGCTGTTTTGTCTTTGGGTTTTTGGTTACCACGCCTTGGATGACCCTACTTGTTGCCTGTCTTATATTTCTCTTGGAATATATTCTCTTATATTCCAGGTTTTATAGTATAAGTAACCTATGGATAACAGATTTGCCAGTGTCTGGAAATTCAGATATTATTTTTCATTTGTTTGTTTAAAAATATTCTTGTAGGAAAAAAAAAAAAAGAAATCCCCATTTGTTTCTAAGGGAAAAATAGTTGCTTCCCCTAAAGGCCTATTGGAGAGCTAATGACCGTAGAGACAGGGATGGGCATGTTTTGAAACTCAGAATTTTATCCCTGAGCTGCTTGGTATATACTATTTAGAGTTCTTTCACAGACTTTAATTATCAGCCACTTTTTCTAAAGCTGTAGTTCTAGTAGCTCGCCCCAGGACAGACTTTCTTATGTTGAAGTTGTTTTTGGTAGTCTCAAGATGGAAAATAGTGACTTTAATCAAAGACTCCAAGGTATGGGTGCCACCCTTGTCACCTTGGCCATTCCAGAAAATGTTCTTGGAATCCTGACACGGTATGAAAACATATGGAAAGTGCATATTTGTAATAGGGCAGCAAGGCTTCAGGGGGATTGTCAGGGACCCTTATACCTCATGAATGCTCGGAGTGTGTGATATTAAAGGCGCCTTCCACTTCTAGTATTATGAGAGAAATTAGCACCCCCTTTGTCTTCAACTCCCCTTTCATGTGGAAGACATCATCTGGCTTGAGTTATTTCCATGGTAGGGAGCTCACTACCTTAGCAAAGAAAATTATTTGGACTTTCTGTAATTGTGTGAATTATTCTTCTCAAACAAAAAACTTTCTGTTCCGCTCCCTGAAGCTCCCACGTCTCTCTTGGCATGACTCCTCTTCAGTGCTGTTCAGTCTTCTCTTTCTTGCACTAGGCATTTCTATGGTGTCCACCACTTTGCAGGCCTGTCACCATCTTGACTACCCTTTAGGTAGAAGCTACAACTAATCAGGGTATATGTTAAAAGACATCATGAAGAACTGACGGTGTTCAAGTGAACAGAAGCATAATGTTTAGACTAAGGGTGGTCTGCTGCTCTAGAGGGCCTCAGCAGTGCAGAGCAGGCAGGAGGTGAAGGACCACTTCTGGAGTCTTCTTATAGTCTCTTTTTTGGAGACTGCCTATAAATACCTATAAATACCATACCAAAGTGATCTAGGCTTATGGCAGTGCCTAAGATTGGTATTTCTGCTTCGATATCCAAAGAACTACATAAAATCAGATTTCTAAAATCCAAACCATGATCTCTAATCTGACACCATATTTAGTTCCTCCTCTTGCCTTTGCTGTTTCTGAGATTGAGTTCCAAATCTTTCGCACAACACTGATGAGTTCTTTTCCTCCACTATCTTCTTCCAAGAGAATATCATTTCTCCTTTATAGGATAGCCTGCTCTTCCTATTCCATCCAGTCCCTTTCCCAATTCCAATATAGCCTTCAGCTCATACAGGCAAAGTGAAAAATATTGAGTATTTCTAGAGCGTTTAAAAAGTAGTCCTTAGGAGGTCATACCAAGGAGAGGGATGCCACCGCACAACTGGCTTGTTGGCAGTGCTAATCTGCATTTTCCTAAAACATATACCCAAATGGAAAAAAAATGCTTTTGTTAAGCAGAAAATGGGGAATGAAGTTATCCATCTCCTTAAAGGGCCTAATGTTGAAAGGGCCAGGAGAGGAACACATTTTCAAACAAAGCCATCATCTTCAAATTGTTAAAAGTTCCTCAGGCCACAGTTGCACCCAGAGGAGTGGGACAGAAGTTCTGATTGAGAACTTTGATTTCCCACAGATTATTTTAGTCTTAAATGAAATTCGGAAAGGTTCCCTGACATCAAAGCCTGTTCCTTTTGGCTAACCAATTGAGTGTGTTGTGCCTGTCTTCCCCCGAGCCCTCCACGACTGGGAACATATGTCAAATTCTCCTTTCGCCAGTAATTTGGAGGCTCATGACAATAAAACATCCTCTTTCTAAGTTTAAAAAAAAAAAAAAAGTGGTCCTGGGGAATGTCACTATAACAGAGAATAGCAATGAATTACTCCTCCCTGAAAAAATATACAAAATCTGATCAGTCCAATCTGAATATCATCTACATAACATGAAAATAACACATTGAAAAGAATAGGAACAACCTCACTATCCTGTTCACATTTACATCTGGAACAGTTGCCAGGTCCTCTCTGAGTCGATTTTGTTCTGTTCTGTAAGGCTGATTTGAAATCCAGGCAGAAAATGAAAGTGAGCAAATTTACCTCTGGCATTCAAAGAAATGCTTTTGGTCAAAGTGAGTATTTCTGACCATGACTCATTTTCAAAGGAAGCATTGAATTCGCTTTGTCATCTTTGCCTGGATCGGGCTCAATCGGCCCTTTTATGATTTTTAAAATATCCTATATAGCTGGGATGGCATTTATTAGGCTTCAGCTATTCAATATTGCATTTCAATGTATAAAAGTCACTGTTCAATTGAATATTGAGTTTTCTAAGGAAGTAAACCTACAGAAAAGAAATTTGCAAGAATCTAAAATAAATGAGTTTGAGGAAGATCAAACTGCCCTTTTGACTGTTTCAAAGATCAAAAGATCTCTCTTTTATAGAAATCAGGAGCAGTTTGAATAGACTCTTTCCTCTACTGTAAAGCCCCATTTTTCCATTATCATTGATAGCTTGGGACTCCACCATAATGGTATGAAAGGCCTTGGGGGAGAGACAAGAGGGTTTCATTCTCCAAAAGCACCCAGGAGTTTTGTGTCTGAAAAATAACAGGACTTTAATTTAATTTAATCTGGAATCCAGTAGAGTGAGAAAATGGAAAAAACCTGTCTCGAACTCCTTCGGGAGTTTGTGGCAGCCTTGCAGGGCATGAGAAGATTCCTGATGATTGTTTCAAATGTTGCTCCATTTGTTTCCACCTGTAGGGAAGAGAGGCTAGATTTTACAGAGGAGTATGATCTTTGGGTTCCACATAACCTTAGGGAGTTACTTAATCTTCTCATGTAGCTTCACATGTAATATGTGGATAATATGATTCACCTCACCAGCTTAGGGCCTTCCAACTCAGGCCTTTGCTCATACTGCTCCTTCAACTGGGTAAGAAATTAGGAACCTAAAATAGTTGTCTGTGTATTAGATGAAAACAAAAACAAAATGTTAGTTGATTAAGTGAGATGTATAAAAACTAGCACATAGTAAGTGATTAAGAAATGACAGTTCTTCCTCTTCCCTGTACTATGGATTCCCAGCAGTCGGGACAAGCCTTGGCTGTCCACCACAAGGGGCTGAGGTTGAGGCGTTATGGACTCGCTGACTCGGGAATGTTTGTAGATGTGCAAATCGACACTGTCAACCATAACTCTCCCTCCAATTGCCTTCTTTCCCTGCCTGCTTCTTTCCAAGAGCACATTACCGACTTACAGAGATACACTGAGAATGTTGTGCATCCCTTTAGCTTTATAGTGAAGTTTTCTCTGTCTCAGGAAGCTCGTGGTTTCACAGTGAGAACCATAATAAGGGGTCTGTAGTGAGATATACGACACCCGGTTACAGGCCTGGGTGAAGTCAGGGAGTTGGAGATAGCAGCCCCGTGACTCTTACAAATAAAGTCAGTTCTCTTAAGCTTTTAAATATCACTGCCAGTGTTATTGTCATCATCAGCTACAAATATGAACTTTTAAAATGTCTCCCTGTTTAGGAAAATGAAAATCTTCACCAATAGCACAGACCACTCATGGTTGGATAGTCACCTTTAGAATTGCTTTGCTTTGGTTGACAAAAGTACTCCCAAGAAATTATAGTACAACCATTATGGAAATCAGCATGACAATTCCTCAAAGAATTGAAATTAGAAATTCCATAGGACTTAGGTATCCTCCTGCTAGTTATCTTCCTCAGAGAGTTTAAGTATCATACTATAGTGATACATACATGCCAATGTTTAGAGCAGCACAATTCATAATAGCTGGATCCTAGAAGCAGCCTGTATACCCACCAACAGATGACTGGATAAAGAAAAAATGTGGTGTCTATATATAATGGACTACTACTTGACTATAAAGAATGATAAATTTGAGAATTTGTAGGAAAAGGGATGTACCTGGAAAATACAATGTTGAGTGAAGTAAACCAGAAACACAAGTTTAAATACCATATGGTATCTCTCATTTCAGTGAGGCAAAGTACAAAGAGAATAATAAAGGATGGCTAGAAGGCAACAAAGGGCTGCATCTCTTTGTGTGTGTGTGTGTGGGCATACATCTCTTGCAATAGGGAAATTGTCCAAGGGAACAAGGGTGGGGGTGAGAAAGAGTGGAAAGAGAAATAAGTAGAATAAAGATACGTTGTATACAAGAACCTAATAACCTCAATTAATGTGAACATTGTATTCCATAAGATGAGCTGTGATTAATAATATCAACAAGAATGAGAAATGGGATAGGAGAATTGGAGGAGGAAGGATGGAGACAAGGAAGGAGAAGGGGATAAAAAAAGGAAACAAGCTGTGGTATGTTCATGTAGCCACTCCTCAGGATGATTGTAAACTCACGAACAGCAAACATGTAGTAGTAGAATTTTTAAAATGCTAGTACGAGAATACTGAATATACTGCTACACCCACATATTCAAGAACTGATATGAAACTAAGCCTTGAAATATATACACTATTATAACTTACAATGATAAAAAAGAAATGATTAGCTATTAGCTACTTATTGTGCCTTAGTTTATCAACTCATCTGAGAAGCAGGAAGTTCAAGAATAAAAGCATTTGTTGGCCTACGTGGGAAGGAAGTATTTCTGTCTGAGGTGAGTTATAGGTAAAAAAATTCAGTCTAGCCGTTTTTAGCAGAAATGAATTTCACACAATGAATAAGGAGCTTACAGAAACCACCACAAAGGCTGGTAGAGTGGATGGTAGGCAGAACGTCCAGGAATCACACACTGTCTGGGTTGACTGAGGCCGCTGCTGCCCCTGCCGTGACCAAGACGCTGATGCGGAGGTCATCTCTGCAGCTGCACACTCACGCACTTCGCCATGTCTGTCCCAATCTGAACCCGTGAAATAGAGTTCTTGGACTTACCTGTATGCAGCCACAGTGCTAGAGTGGCCCGGGGCCCCGTGTTACAGCTCCCGCCCTTCTCCACACTGTACTGTGCAGCAGCAGGAGTAGGTCATAGACTCTTCTTCAGTGTCTGCTTTTGTCTTCTGCCACTCATGGGAGAAGGTCTGCTAGGTTCCATGTGGGATTAAGCTCCAGGGGATTCTGGGAAATGAGGCCTTTAGCTTTTTAGCCTCTCGGGAGGCCAAACAGCAACTACGAGGAGGCTGGCACAGACCAGAATGAACTAGTCTGCAGAGTCTACCCTCTGTGACAAGGGAACCAGAAAAGCATTATTGAGGAAGAAATTAATGGCGGGGGAGCTGAAAATAACCTTGGCTGGCCTCTCAACTTAGGCGAGAGCTGGTTATTAATATGAGGCATTTTAGGACTGCCACGTCTTCAGGGAGACATTGTTTTCTTTGAATAGATGGGTTTGAGGTCTGCATGTAAAGTTGCCTAAATAAATAGCTTCTATCTCCTATGCTCTGACATATGGTGGGGGGTTTGAGTTCCCCCCTCAGCAGAGGAAGAAAGGCCTTGTTACTTCCACCCTCTTTGTATTCCCAAGTGAGTGGTCTTTCTTTAGGATAGCAACCATTTGGCTTAGAAAATACCTTGTGACAGATGCCCGGAAAGAGAAGGTTCGAATACTCCCCAGGAATGTGTGGCACTTACCGTCTACCAGGGAAATGGCAATCTCCCCAGTGAGTTTACACAAATGAAGGCTTGAAGTTGCTAGATTTTGATGGATCCTGGAATCCCCTCTGGGTTCTGGAAATAGGAAGTCAGCAGCACTATCCTGCCATCATCTCTTTAACATTCAATCCAGAAAAACACCTTAAGCTTTAATAAACATCTCCTTCTTTAATAGTGTCGACTCCAAGCTAATAAGGCAACTAGCGAATCCAGTGAAGGTAAATTTCTCATTAACAATTTATTTAACTTTGTTGAAGAGAGCAATTCCAACTTCTGCTAATTGAGTTTGCAACAAAAACATGGATCCATTTTACTACCACCCTCAGGACCTTAATCAAACTCTGGGAAAGGTAAAGTAACTCTCATTAGCAGACTGAGGCAAAAACCCAGGATGGAATGGAAGGTACCAGAACACTGTTAAATTCCAGGAACTTCAATGGGATTATAAAACAGAGGTACAGCCTGGCATTTCACAGTGTTTTGAATTTTATTTGTCAGTGGAAGAGTCCTTTTGACATAAAGCTAAGCCAGGACACGTGTAAGACTTTGAAAATTCTGGCTTTGTTATGTGGGCGATGTCTTCAATTTTTCCTCCTTTATTTGAGATCTCTCTGGGGAATGCAGAAGAGACAGCTGGGCAGGCTGTAAGAGGACTTGTCTTTTCCAGCTGATCCAAAGCCTTTCCTTGTGGCTCTGGGAGGTGCCTGTAATCTAGGAGTTTCATAACGAAGGGCCAAGAGAGACTGTCTAAAGTGACAGCCCTGTGGGCAGAGGGACCTGCGGCGTGTTTGCGATCGGGCAGTGATTGAATATGAAAAGATTTAATAATTCTTCTTGAAATTCTCTGCTTTTTCTTCTGACTTTCCTCTGGAAGCCTGATTAAATGCGTATTATTTCATCTTAAGTGATTTTACAGGTCGTTTATTTTGGATTTATGGGTATCAACACGTTTTAAAAGGTATTAGCGAGCTGTACTGCTGGGTACTAGTTCTCTAAATCATTTACTCTGCATCAGATAAGTAGCTATCTTTCAAATAATATTTCAGTTTTTTCATATGTGTTCATTTTGGCAAGAGGTATTTAAAAACACCTACTATGTGCCAAGCATTGTCCAGGTGCTAGAAACACTCCAGTGAATGGCAAACCTGGTTCTTGCTTCCTCTTCACTGTAGCAAATTTTACAAAAGTACATTTGGTGACATCTGTATTATTATGAGATTGTAGGGAATGAATCTGAATTTGAATTAATCTTCCTTTACCATTCAATATTCCATCCATGAATCAAGGTCTATATGAAAAGTCACAGGAAGATGGTTCTGAGTTTTTGACATACGCAGGTGTGTGGCACCCTTGAAGGTAGAAAAGAAAGGTGAGTGAGGAAAAGCACAGGAAGATGGTTCTGAGTTTTTGACATATGCAAGTGTGTGGCACCCTTGAAGGTAGAAAAGAAAGATGAGTGAGGAAACAAATTACCCTCCTTCCCTTACTACAATCTCCTGTGATACCCGTTCCTGAGAATTTGTCCAGTTGTTCCAAGTCTGCAGCTCCAAAAGAGAAAATGTCCCCGGTGTTGGTGGAATTTCTTACTTAGTCACTTATTTTGAGAGGCACATCTGAGCCTCTTCAATTGTTCATAAGACCTTCTGTTTGTCTGCCTCACAGGATGGTCTAAGTTGTTGCTACTAGTGGGAGTCAGTACAGGGAGTGTGATTAAGTGGATCATTGGCATCGTGATGGAGAAGATAATCAGAAAGTCCGACATAGATAATTGGAGCTACTTCTTAAACCAGAGGAATGAGGCAAATGAATGCAAAGAGGTGAGTCGCAATGTCGGGATGCAGATGATTGGATCCAGTGTCAGGATGAGCAGTTCAGAATGGAGGATCTGGAGAATCTGGGGGGAGAGGTGGGTTTCTATATTTCTCTGAAGTTTCAGTGTTATAGGTGGTAGCAGGTGAAGAGCTTTTGCTAGCGTCCCATCCTCAGAGACTCCTGGAGGTAGTCAGC
Source organism: Hystrix cristata (assembly GCA_004026905.1). NCBI lineage: Eukaryota > Metazoa > Chordata > Mammalia > Rodentia > Hystricidae > Hystrix > Hystrix cristata. Next base: position 148,968 of record PVJO010001512.1, on the reverse strand, counting down.
CATGCAGGACCGTCTTTTCCCAATGGCAGACCTGTTCGTTTCACCCGTGACTTTGGGAAACCTGGATTGAGACTGTAGAAGAGACAAAGATGGCGCGCTTTTCTGGGAGAGAACTGTAGTAACTCAAAGCAAAGGAGAATTCAGCAGTGTAGATGAAGCTTAAAACTTTACAGTATCCTTACAAAGTCATTTCTCACCCTTCTCATTTATCTCTCTCTTTGCTTGCAGGATACAGACAGATGGCTAGAGAGAGGATGACCCCTAGACAGCAAGTAATTCAAGGTCATAACTAGCTAGGTAGAGTGAGACTTAGGACTCGAGTCCAAATCTCCTTGTTCTAGCTGTCATTCATTTCTGTTACAATTTGCTACTATTCAAATGATATGCAAATACAAACAAATTATGAAATGGCATCGGAAACCCATTGACCCAGTGACACATAAGTGTAAGATGGTAGATTGTGATTGCTTTGCAGTTCTTGGCAATTTTCGTTGGCCCTCTCCCTTTTTTCTCCTGGCTCTGATGGGGAACTGATAGAAATATATCTCTGAGCATTGACCAGACTTGCTGGCCCCAGCAGAGATCTGTCTTCTAACTATGAACATAGTCTCAGGGTAATTAAAATGGTGGAGGGCCAGGCAACATTTTATTCAGTGAGATTTCACTCATATGCTTATTCTGTTGCTGAATTATCTTCCAGAAATAAATCAGAAAGTTTTACCATTCTACTTGCTTGCTTAAGTTGGGAAATATGAGGGAAATAAGTTTAAGTCACCATTCCCATTTCTAATTAAAACATTTTACATTTCAAGCTTTTTGACAAGAAAAAAGAAAATATAAGAAATACAGTGTGGAAGGCAGCTTGGAGAAGACACCATCCAGGCATGAGTGCTTTAGAGCAAGAAGGGTTAAAAAAGGCGACAACAAAAAACCTGCTCATTTTTGCTTGCTAAAAAAAAAAAAAACCAACTCAAACTATCTCCAACTGTAGTTTAATCCATTTTCAGACTCTATACATTATGCATCAAGATTTTGTACAAAAGGAAATTGAGAGGAAGGTTTGCATGAAACCACTTTGGAGGATTAAATCTGCAGTTCAGCCCATCAGACTCCAAAAGTGTACAAGACATTTTGAGAGACCTATCTCCTTTTATAATGCATGGTTTCTACTTCAGGTAAATACCTTTGTAAGAACGAGTGGATTCCAGCAGCTGTCTTTAAGGAAAAAATTAAGAACGGATTTGGCTTACCTTCCACTTAGGTTAACGATGACTACAAATGTTTGAAGAACATAAAGCTTAGTTAATCTAGGCAGTTGTGGATCCTAATGATCTTTCAGGCAAAGTCGCCTTATCCTAGGTGGAGAAGCCAATGTGAGAAGATGCTCCCAGCAAAGCTCACACAGGTAGCTTGGTAATGACTACAAACGCCACCTGGCTTCCCTTCAGAGTTGCATTGTTAGGATGGTAGAACAACTGGATGGAAAACTTGGAAACACTCATCCAGATATCTTCACCCAATGGATGTCAAACAACATGATGTTGGGAGCAATGACATTTTTATTTTCTTCTGTTTAAATATTAGGTTGTTAGGGATCTTACACACAGAATGTCTATTTCTTCTTACCCCAGAGACCAAGCACCATGGGGGGAGCACACTTTCAGGCAATTAGGTTGAGTCATGAGTACCAGAAGAGCAACCCATTTCTGGGCTCTTAAAGATGAGAGGTTTTAAATTGACAGGCAGAGTCTGACCCCTAGACGTCATCACTGTTATAGACCATGGGCCGTGACCCCCAAATCTAAATAATATCTGAACGTTTCTATAATAAACTTTTATTTTTTTGAGTGTTGAAAAGTTCCTAGTGGTGTGGCTGGCTGCGTGGGCTACAGCATTGTGTTGACAGCTGTGTCCCTTTCCCAGTGGGTGAAGACCTGGACAGCGACCAGCAAGAGGGTTGTATTCTACTTTGAACTTTCCATTAGGCTGGTGACTCACCTTGAAGTCCACATCTTATGAAATCTGTTCATTCAATGCAATATACTTGTTGAGGTGTCTACACTCAAATTGGATTCCATTAACTTTACAGTGTGATTAAATTCCTGAATCATAAGATATGGGACTGGATTTATATGTATTCTGAAATTGCTTTTGAAGACTGGCAGCTTCAGTGAGTATAATTTGATCCTTGAGATTAGGAGAATAAACCTCAAAAGATATCACCTCAACTCTAACAATGATTTGAGAACCCAACTTTTGAGAGTTGAGATGGTTTGGTCACTCTTTGATGTAAAGTGGAGTTGTTATTTAGCATGCGTATTTTTTGCTCCAGAGAATTTGTTCTTCGTTGAAGGATTCTGAGTGAAGGACTTAGTGTCCTGCTGTGACAGTGGTTTTTCAAATGTTAAAATATCTAAGCATTAATTTAGGTGCTCGTTAAAGACGTCAATTTTCAGTCATTTCTACCTTCTGATTCTGAAAGGCTAGCATAATGGACCTCACTAGGAGAAACCCTAATATACTCACCTTGCATTTGAGAAGGGATGTGTCCCTCATCTATGGCCTGCCTCGCAGGTATAATAAGTGAGCCAAGACCTGGAACTAGGGCTCTTCATATTTTTCCTTAGGCATGATTTCACCATCTACTTAGTTCTTGCTCATCCGGATGGATATTCATGACATGGAAATTATTGCTGGTGTGAAAGTCGCATATGCCATGTTGGAAAAGAACACAGAGTGGCAGAGAGAGTGGTATATTACAATTTACCAAAAGTGAGATCTGACATTTCATTTGAAAATTTATAGCATTCCTTAACTGAGAGGGGTTACATGGGAGATGCACAATATTTCCCACACTTGGGTAAATTTTAGGCCGTTCCCGACATAGCAATGTATAAAATATTTTTATTTCTGTATTTCTCTTTGTGGATTTCTTTGGCTGTAAATACACCAAAATTTAAATAACTGTACATTTGAATTCAAGAATTAATGAAATTAAAAACTTTTTGAGATTGCTAATAATTTGTATTCTTTAATTTATGAATTTTTGTTCGGATTCCTTGGAGTTTTTCTGTTGAGTTGTCAGTATTTTTTAAATTGATTTAAAAGAGCTGTTTATATACTAAAGTTATTAATTGCATCCTGCTGAAAGTATATTTTTGAGTTTTTGGTATTCTTTTGTTCATGGTGATTTTTCTTTTATATGGTGAGGTTTAAAGTTTTTCCTACAGAAAATTAAAGTTTCTTTTTGCCTGTTCTTTGTGATAACATTTCATTGGTTTATTTGTTAAAGTTCTCTGTGTCATACGATCAGGAGAATAATCACTCATACTGTCTAATAGCTATTTTATGGTTTTAGATATATGCTGTAAAATGTAAATATAAAATATAAATATATAAATTATAAACATTTTTCTGCAAATAATTCTCCCAGTGTCATTTCGTATAGATTCCTTTTTTATGGGTTCATATGATGCCACCATTACTTGTATACTTAGATATAGTGCTAAATATATATATGTCTCTTTTTTTTTTTTTGAGACAAGGTTTTACTACATGGTTCAAACTGACCTTGAACTCTCTGTGTAGCTCAGGCTGGCCTGGTACTCATGCTGATCCTCGTGGCCCAGCCTTGCAAGTGCTGGAATTACAGGCATGCACCACCATGTCTGGCTAGTGCTAAATATTTTTAGAGTTTTTAATTTTAATGAACTACATTTCATTTGATCCTTACAACAACATTCTAGTATATTTTTATCCCCATTTTGCAGTTGAGCAAACTGAGGCTCAGGCAGCTTAAATTACATGTTTACTAAGAGGTGGAGCTGAGAGGACACCTCAGGATTGAGTGACCTCAAAGGTTGTAGACTCAGCCGCTCATACACATTTTTCCATAAAACAAATTCTTTGTATAAGGAATATTCTTTGTGTAAGGCTTTATTCTGATTTGTTAAATTGGGTTTTCTTTTTTGGGGGGAGGTGCTAGGGATCGGACTCAGGGCCTTGTGCTTGCTAGGCAAGCGTTCTACCACTTGCGCTAAATCCCCGACCCTAAATCGGGTGTTATTTTTGCAGCAATATCATACGTCTAAGTATTTCAGGTGTATAATATTTTTAAATCTGAAAGCCTGTGACATCTAATACCTATCAGCTTTTATCCTTTTTCCTCCCACTGGCTCAATATTCATGTTGACCTCAGACTAACATCAGCAGATATAAAAATACTTCCTGAGAATTTCCATGGAATCACATTTAAAACTTGACATCAGTTTTTACACTTTGTGTGTAGCAAAACGTACTTTAGAAGAGTTTTACATTTTTTCTTCAGGCAATTTCTTTCTATTTCTTATTGTCATTATAAGTATATTGTAAGATATTTTCTAGGATATTTTCTAACCATTCTTAGCTTATAGAAAATTGGTTTTTAATATTTAATTTATTATCTAACTTCTTATTGATTTTTTCAGGATAACTTTTCTCATGGGTTTTCAGTGTAAGTAATCTTATAATCCATAAGTAATAATAATCTTAGCTTTGTGTTAATTATACTTCTTAATTTCTACATTTTGTCTTACTGCAGTGGTAGGAAAAGCAAACTACTAATGGGGAAAATAATCAACCAACTAAGGCGTCTGCCAACCATTTGTTCTTTCTTCCACAAATTATTCATGAAGTACCAACTCTGAGCTAGCCACTGGGAGAGACCTCAGACACAGAGTACTGAGGGAGACAGAGATACCTTCCATCTTTCTAGGGCTACATCCTTGACTGGATAGAGATATGAAATAGCTAATTATACAATTAATTCAGATCATGACACTTATTCTTCATTTCAGTGAGGAATGTACCCGATATTTCAGTTTTATGCCAATTTCAGTTTATTTTTAAATCATGTTGTGTTTTTTAAAAGTGGTTTTCTAGTTTGTTTTTTCTGTTTTTTTGTTTTTTTTTTTTTGAGTCAGGAATGTCTCTTGAAGTTTGGGAAGATACCTTTCAACGTTGCTCCTTTTTATATGATTTCAGATTGCCCATTTTATAATTGGTAGACCTGCCATCATGCTGTTGGTTTTGAGCAAATCCTTCCTGGAATCCAGCTCTGGAAGACATCCCACTAATGCAAGGTCAGTGTGTCTATTTGTGCGATGTTGCGAGCCAGCCAATGTTCTGATTTAGGTGAGAAACTTCTTCAGAATAAAAATAATTAGTGGGGAGCTCTTTGTGCTTCCTTGGGTTGAAAGAACTTCTGTTGCACTCTGAGACTGCCCAGAGAGGACAGGGAAAATCGCCACGTTTCTGGCAGGTTGGTCTGGAAGGCGGTGTGTGGGCAATGGCATTGCAGGCTAGGGTGCAACATACACTTTTCAGAAGCAACGTTTGTTTCTCCCCAGTGGAGGAAAACAGTTAAACAGAATGTGTGGAAAATACATACAAACATTTTGCAAAATGTCTCTAACCTCACCATTAGAGGTAACGCCATTTTGTTTAATATTTTGTCTTTACTATCAATTCCCCCCAACACGTCATATTAAATGATGAATTTTGTACTTTTTTCCATTTTGTATCATGAACAATGTCCCAAATCTGTGACTGCTTCATCATTTTGTTTTCTCAGTTTAGTCCTGGCTCAATGAGTTTTGCTTTGCTGTGTTCTAGAAATTCATCTAGTGATTCATTTCCAAATAGTTCTAACAAGTACAGGGCTGATAAGGGCACCTTGAGTAAAGACACTCAGCTTAATCCAAAATGGACACACTTGGTTGAATGAGTGATTACCATGTCATCAAAATTTCAGCAGAAAGGAAATAGTAATAAGTCAGTATGAGGCCAGCACCTTTAAAGCTGAATAAATTTGTTTTCAGAAACTTCTAATTTTCATAGACAAGTTGGAATCCAAGTGGTTGTTTTAAAACAAACATTTTTTAAAAATTTTATTTTAATGGTACATTTTAGATGTACATAGTGATAACATTCATCATAGGGGATTTTTACCTGTACATGACATATCTTGTTGCTTCTTTTTCTCCCATTCCCCTCCCCTCACCACACCCACCACAGAGATAATAGTCATCAGCAGTAATATGATCTTTGCAAAAGAAGAAAAGACCTATCTATGTAATATTTGTTGCACCTGTGTATGAATCTTTCTGCTAAATCTAAATTTGGAAATAAAGAATGCTGAGAACCTTAGGACATTCAAGGTACAAAACGTTACGGAGGTTGTGTTAGTCAGCTTTCCCACTGTTAAGCATAATACCTGACACAAACAAAGAGAAGAGGGTTAATTTGGCTCACATTTTAAGGGGATTCAGTCCATGCTCAGCTGGCTCCAGGGCAGAAACCTCATGGCAGAAGGGCCTATGTGCCCATCAATAGATGAATGAATAAGGAAAGTATGGTATTTGTATACAATAGAATACTACTCTGCTATAAAGAAGGATAAACTTGAGTCATTTGTACGAAAATGGATGCACCTTGAGATCATAATGTTAAGTAAAATAAATTAGATACAAGCTCAGGTATCACATATTTTCTCTTCTAGAAGAAACCTAGAGTCTAAATAAAGAGCAAATTAAAAGATAATAGGAAGTAGGGAGATAGATCTTTTTCACATGGTAAGGGGATCAAGAGATGGAGGGTGGTGGGGGGAAAAGGATGAAGGAAGAGCAGAGATGTGTTATGCACCTGTACCAGCTCCTCACATGGAATGTAATCATTATGTACTGCAAACATGTACTAATAAAATATAAAGACCGGAAAAAAACAAAAAAGAGTATGTCAAAGCAAAGCTGCTTAGTTCTTGGTGGCCAGGAAGCAGAGTAGGAGAACAGTGCCAGAGAGGAAGGGGAGGGACCAGATACAGAACTGAGTTCACACCTCCATGCCCACCTAGACACACCCAGAAGAGTGCTCCACTGATCCCTGGCACCAATCCCACATCCGGTCTAAATTGACAATCTTCCTCCACTAACATATCTCAGCCTTTATTAACTTGTAATGCAAACACAGCTCCTTAAACTGTATTTAACCTCCAAATAAAGACAAGAGGAAGTTCATCATTCTGCCTGATACCATGTGTATCATTAGAAATACAGTACTCCTTTTCTTTCCCCCAAAGCTCACAAGTTCAGTGTTTCTCAAAAGTTCAAGTCTCTTCCAAGCTTCAAAGGAAACACTCATTTGTGAAGCTCTGTCAAAATGAAAAAAAGTTACATAATTTCAAGGTATGGTGGCACAGGACAAACACTCCCATTCCAAAAAGGAGACAAGTTAGAAATGGACAAGTTCTATAGGGGGATAGAAAAGAAAAGAATCAAAGCAAAACCAAAATTCAGCAGGGTAAATATTAAGTCCTGCAGCTCCATGTCTGGCATCCAGGGCACAGCATGGTAAAATATGAGCTCCAAAGATCTTGGGTGGTCCTATCTCTATGGCCTTGCTGGTTGGAGGCCACGTAGCCTCTCTCTGGTGTTGTCTCCACTCTTGCCTTGCAGATTTTCATTCTCAGTGTGACATGTTACTGGCATCTTTGACTTCCAGGGGTCTTCAGTGTACCTTGGAGTTCATTTCCACAGCTTCTTATGTGCCCGCTAAGGGATCTCTTGCCTGGATTCACATGCTGTCCATGGAAATTGGACATCCCTCATCCTGCAACTTATGAATTGTGCATGCCCATAAAGTCAGTATCATGTATATGATGCCAAAGTCTTTCACTAGCATGAACAGTAGCCAGGTCCCCTTAGACCATGCCAGCAACAGCCTCTGAGTGGCTGGATAGCTGAGCACAGTGAAATGATTCCCAAAGAACCAACTCCTTAGGTGGCCCATCTAGAGCAAGGGGCCTAGGGATTCTCTTATCATATGAAAAGTTTATACTTTTGCACCCTTAAGGCTCGGATGAATGGGGCTGATTCCTGAGACACTCTCAAGTCATCTTTCTTATTGTCCCTTTACAAAGTATTTGGTTCCTCTTTATTTTTAAATAAATATTTTCGTTCCTCTTTATTTTAATTTTTTCAGCAATCGTAGTTCCTTTGGCCCCCACTTATAGAAGATTCTTTCTGGGACTAAAATTAAGTTTTCCAAAATTTTCTCCTCTGTTTTTTTGCCCCCATTTCTCACTACAAATCTGGCTAAAAGCAGTCAGCAGTACCCAGCTTGAATGTTGGTCTGTCTCAAAATTCCCTCTGCTGGTTTAGTTAATCTACCACCCTTAATCTCAGTTTCCTGCAGAGTCTCAGGATATGGGCAAAATGTAGGCAAATTTTCTGCTAGACCATGGTCTCTAGTCCAACCATCAGTGGACTTCTTTTTCCCAATTTAAACCTCCTGAATGTGGCCCTTACTGTGCATTTCTATCAGCTTTCTGGTCTTCTGATCTCTAATCGGAATGTTCCCTGAAGTTTTTTTTTACAACCTTCTAGGGTGTCTCTAGTCTCCATCTCCAAATCTTTCCAAACTTCTCCCCCAAACCGGTTCCAAAGGCACCTAAACAATAGGGTCAGGTACAGTTACAGCAATGACTCCACGTCTCCTATAGCAATTTTCTGTATTATCAGCTTCCCCACTGCTGGACACACGATCCAATACGCAATTTAAAGGCGTAGAGGTTTAATTATGTGTCTTACAGTTGAGGGGAACCCAGCCCAGTGTCAGCTGACAATTTGCCCTAACCTCCACACTGCCCAATAAGCGTAACATCTCTTTTGCTTTTTAATAGGATCCCAATTTTGCTCAATAATCGACAGACCATGTTTTCAGGATCATTTCCCAACTCCGGCTGGTGGGTTCTGATTCATCCACATCACTCATTCTATGTTCAATGTCAGTATTCAGGATTGACATGTGACACAGTTTAGCCAAAGGGACAGAGGAGACATTCTCCCAATAGGAAAAGTTTTTCTTTTCTTTCTTCTTTTTTTTTCAAGAGATACAAAAGAATTAAAAGCTCTCTTTATGTGACTATTTGGTGAGGATGTTGCTGCTATCCTGAAACTACAAGGGGACAATTTGGAGGACAAAAGCTATGACAAAAGACACCTCAGATAGAAAATATGTGCATTGTTGAGGATGTTAGGGAAGTGCCCTACTTCCAAACTTCTTTTGTGTTAGCTAAACTAGTATGATGCTTGAGACATTTTGGGTTTAGGATTTTGCTTTCTTGCAGCCAAAAGCATTCCTATCTGATTCGGGTGGTTACCCGTAACAAGTGAACAACTAGTGCCTGGGCATGTTTAAGGGAGGGAAAACAAATTCTATTTCTATCTAACTCTCTGTAGGTCCTGAACCTTCTATTTTAACCTATGAAACTGTCTATATCAAGACCAACATAATTCTTCAGAAATATGAGTTCATTTTTTGAATAGGATATTGTTACTACCCATAGCAACAAATATATTAGCTCTATTAAGGATCTTAGCTAGGTTGCTAGAGTAGGTATTTAGCAAATGAGTTTTAGTGAATTAAGGAGTGTATCATCCGAATAAATGACTTTATTTGAAGAGAAGGAATATTTGCAAATTAGTAATTTAGGGTTTTATATATATTTTCTTATGTGAAAGAAATCTCACGCCAACCACAGACATTTTAAAAATTAGTAGCCTCACTTAAAGGAGAAAGTATATAAGGTGTGGCCATTGGTGAATTCTTGGGTATGTAATTCATCATACTTGTGAAGCCCCGGTCAATTATTTCATAGATCTTCAATTTAGGAGAGAATGTGGACCTATATAAGCTAAGAAGTAATTGCTTTATATAATAAATCTACCAGCATATCTCTAGTTAATGAATTTGCCAGCTATTTCTTTGTGTTATAGACATTGATCCCTATGAGACAAGTTACATGTGCACAAGCACAGAGAGACATATCCATGGAGTTAAGTAGGGCTGGCTAGATTGCTGTGATAGATACACCCAAAGAGGGAATGGCTCTAAGAAATGAAAGTTTCATTTCTGCTCATAAGACAGTCTAGATATGTACCCCAAGTTCCCCAGTTAGTGAGTGCCTCCTGTCAAGTGCTCACTCAGGAACCCGGCTGAGTTGCTGTCTAATCTTCAGATCCTCACTGCCAGGCAGCCCCCAGAAAGGGGGAAGAGATCACGGGGGAGGTATTGTCTGGTTTTTAGCAACTCCCTTAAAGGGATGCATTTCACTTCTGTCCAATTTCCATGGGCTGGAACTTAGTGATATAATCACACCTGACTACAGAGAGATCCAGAAAATGGAGTCTAGCCATATCCTGAGGAGAAATGGATTTTGGTGGACAGCTTCCAATGCGTATGTGGTGTGATAGTAAAATTATAAGGCTGCAGAAGTATCTTAATGGGGGGAGCCCATTCTCCTTTCCCATTCTCCCTACTGCACTTAAAGTTGTCTTTGCACAGTGCAGACATCCTTATCCCTCACTAACCACCTCCAAGTCTCCATTTAGCCCTATCAGTAAATTCTCATTCTATGGAGGACAAAGATAAGACTCTTATTCTGATTAAAATCTATATCTTCCACTGGACTATAAATTCTATGAAGAAGTGGTCATTTCTATTTTTGCTGATGTATGCTTGTCATAGTCCCTGGTGCACTGAAGGCACTCAGAAAATGTGCATTGAGTATAAGCATGTTTGAATAAATGAACGAAGATCTGAAATCTAGTTTGGCCTTGGTCACAATTAGCCATGTGATCAGTCTTTTTACTTTTCTGGGCCTCAGTTTCTTTATTATGAAGGGTTGTATCGGATGATATTTAAGACTTTCAGCACCATGGTTCTATGGACCTACCTAAAGTTGAATTGTGACCATAATTACTTCTGTTTAATTACCTACCCAGGTTTCCAGAATGGACTTAACAATGTCTGAGTCTGGTGAAGTGGCATGAGTGCACTTCAGATTCTTTCTTTTTAAATTTTTGACTACTACAATTTCACTGCAATCTTTTAACTATGTCCTAATCCATAAAGTCTAATTACAGCTGAAAAAAGGACTGAGTAGAATTAGCGAAAAATAATAACATTAATTATTATACTGAAAAAAGATAAGGAAAGAAAATCTACAAGCATTTTGATGGTCATTGTAAAAGATTAACTCCGTGTAGGGCTGGAAGTACGAGAACAGATTGCGCACTCTTAACCCAAAATTCTGAAATAAAAAATTCTCCAAAATCTGAAACATTTTGAACATCAACATGCTATCACTGAAAAATTCCATGACTTGGTCTCCTGTGATGAGTCTCAGTCAAAATGCAGGTTTGCTAAAAATACTGCATGAAATAATCTTAAGCCTCAATGTGTAAGGGCTGTATGAATCATAAATGAATTTGTGCTTCGTTTTGAGTCCTGTCACTCAGAGTGTTATCCACAGCCAAAAATCCCCAAATCTGGAACAGTCTGAAGTCCAGGACACTTTCGGTCCTAAGCGTTTTGGAGAAGGGATACAACCTGTACTACACTACTTTTATTCTGGTTGAATTTAGGCCTTTGTTTTATAAAAGGCACAGATTGATAATATATTAATATAAATTGTCACTGATATAAGGACGGGGACTATTTCTTCTCCTTTTGATTTTGAGATTAAAAGTCAATAAAAAAGATTAATATCCGTGCTATTCTAACCTTGTTTTTGGTGATAGGATGGCAAGTGATATGAGCATTACCAAGCTTGATTTCAAGTCTCTAGGCAGTATTTATCGATTGATTGATTTTTCTTTCCATGTTATTATAAGACAGCGATTGCTTACGTAGAGAAGTCTTGGTGGGAACCAGAGTGTACTTACTTTATTGGGAGCATCTGGAGAGAGTGGGGGCCATTCTATAAGTGGATGATCTCTTCATTTAAGATTAGCTCATAGACCACATTATGGCTTTATGTGGTAAAGAGTTGGGTGCTAAAAGAAACCAAACTACTCTCTGTTTTTATGGACCATTTTATGGACACATTTTTAGAAAATTTCTAATTCTTCCACAGAACCAAGAAATGTATGGAGAGGGCCAGGACTAGTGAAGTTTGTAATTACCTCTTTAAAATGGGACCTGTTTATCCCTGTCTCCTTTAGGAGCATTTGCCCCTGTAGTTTGCAGTTTGACTATCGGAGTGATTATCGGAGTGCTAGTTAAAAGGGAAGTTAATTTCATGAGTGGTAAAGTATGACTGTGGGCATCTGTGGTGGCTAGGGTGAAGTGTCAAGTTGATTGGCTGGGGATCGGCAGGCACACTTCTGGGTGTGTCTGGGTGGGTCAAGGAGGCCTGGCCTTGGGGGTCTGTGTCTGGTCCCTCCTGCCTTCTGCTCTAGCACTGTTCCTCTGCTTGCTTCCTACCTGTCATGAACTAGACAGGTTTGCTCTGCCGTGTCCTGGGGCCACACTATTTCTTTCATGGAAACTGTGAGCCAAGATTCTTTTTTAAATAAATGAATAGATTTTATTTTTAGAACAGTTTTAGACTTATAGACAAATTGAGCAGATATTGCAAAGTCATATACTGTTCCTCCTCCCTCATTTTTCCCCTACTATTATTTATTACTGTTTTTCTTACTAATCTTACCTTGGTACTGGCACATTTGATTCAATTAATGAGCCACTATTGAAACATGTTTATTAGAGTTATTTACTTGGTGCTCTTTCAATACCTTTTTCTGTTCCAGAATCCTATCAAGTCACCACATTACATTTACTCATCGTGTTTCGTTAAACTCTTGTGGGGGGTGATGTTTTCTCATATTCCCTCATTTTGGTGGCTTCCACAGTGCTGAGTAGTATCAGGTATATTTGGAATTTGCCTGGTGTTTTCCTCATGACTGAGTAGCGTTATGAATTTTGGGGAGAAAGATTATAGAGCTAAAGCACTATTTTCACCTGCTACATGATGTACAACGATTGATGAGGACCCGATCACCTAGGTGACGCTGTGCTTGTCAATGTCCTTAATGCTAAAGGTGTTCTGCTTGTCCTGCCCCTTTCTGTCCTTTCCTCTTTGGAGGGAAGTCATTATGTAGCACCTACACATAAGGGGGCACTTTGCTCCTTCTTCTTTGGAGTGTCTACATAAATTACTTGGAATTCTTTGTCAAGAGATATTTCAATCAGAATTCTTTTAAGTAGATGAGCTGATTTGGGTTTGGGGATTATCCTGACAAATATTTCGTGACTAAAGTTCTGTATGATCTTTTGAAATAGTTGGATAATATGGTCTTTCCATAATATGGATAATATGGTAGAGCAGACACAGCTTTAAATTAGGAATGCCAAGTGTCTGAATTTGCAGGCCGGCTTGGGCACTTTCCAGGATCATAACCTGATATGCCCCTCTTCCCTGAGACCTACTTAGAGTGTCCACAGGTTGTACCTGGCAATGGAACACAAAAGCCTCTTTACATGCTATCCTTGTTGCCTCCAACAGATATTCCTTAGCACAGCCCTGGGTTGGTTTTCTCTTGTAGTCTGGTCTCAGCTCAAGTCATTCCTTCTAGGGGGTTCTCAAAGCACTGTAGGTAAAGGTGCACTCTCACATTCCTAAACCTTTTGTGCTATGGCTAGATATTATTTATTTGCATTCTGTATTATCATATAAAATCACTCTACTTATTCAGTTGCTTATCATCTCCCTCTAGATTATAAACTTTATTAATTCCATGAAGTCAAATACAATATATGTGTTATTTTACTCCAGTACCTACAAAGTGGCCTGGATAAATTATAGGCCAGATTAAAGAGAAGAAAAATGTGCACATGGGCACATGCACACACACACACACACACACACACACACACACACACACACACCCCACTGGAGATATGTTCATTGACCATTCTTTGAAGCTAAAAACTATATTCAATACCAAAAGTCTCTCTAGCAACTCTGAACAAATAATGACACGCTGATCGTCTCAATTGCTGGTACTTCCATGAAAAAGAAAGAAGTCCCATAAACAAGTGGGATTTTCAGCATTGTCTGATGTAACATTTATAAATACCAACAAGATGGGATTATTTTGACCTACACTCATTTTGCTTAGGAAACTTAATTTAATAGTTATTTTGGCTGCCATGAAGGAGTCTGATTCCTTTTACTTAACAAATTAAAGTCCAGGAAAAAATGACTTTGATGTACAGAAGGGGGACGTCATCCTGAGACTGAAATTTGAGATGTCAGAAGTATTTCTCCTCTACAATTGTTGGGAAAAAGAGCACATTTATTCTCCAGGGGAGCTGAAGCATAATGAAATGCAATCCAAGAACATGCGAACTTATTATCTACCAGGATGGTTGAATGGTTCCAATCAAATGGAGGATAGAAAAAGGGCTTTATATTCAGATTTTGGACAAAAATGACTCCACAGTTATATTTAGGTGTAAGAGTGCCTGCAAATATCTGAGGTGGTGTCAGTCTCTAGCTTGTTGAGTATATATGTTCTTTGGGAGTCATCAGGGAGATGAAGGGAAAAGCTCCCTAAAACTGTCCCAGGAAGACAGTTCCTTCTGAGATGGTAAGACAAAGCCTGCTCCTTTCCCAGAGATAGGTGTTTATTATCTTTAAATTGGCTTTTCAGAGGGCTGCTGTGTGCCAAAGACCACTTAGTGTAGTAGACCCTGTTACTGTAAGAAAGTCAAGTCCTCCATAGTTATTCCACTCCCAGAAATTGCTAGTAAGTGAGTATTTGCTTTTCCATATCTCCATGGATAGAAGTCCTGTTACCAGAAGGACGACCTTTTTAAAGACGCTAATCTGATGTCACTTGTTATTTAAAACTTATCAACACTTTTCCATTTTTTTAGGTTAAAAATGAAAATCTGTAATGTGGGCTCTGCCCTGTAAGAGCTCAGTCTCTGGTCAATCACTCAGCCTCAGTTTGTTTTGGGGAACTTTGAATATACTTCTCTGTCTGGCTGGAACGCAGCTTCCTTCACCTTCCTCTGTCTAGTTACATTCCACGTTGCTCTCAGATCCCAACTCAAATGTCAATACTTGTAGGAATCTTCCTGGCCTCTTAGGCTAAACCTATTCTACAGTCTTACAATTTCCTGAAGCTTGTCTTCATCACAGTTAGTATTAACTGTAACAGATTTTTAGGGTAAACACTATGTTTCTCTGGCTCATCACTAAATACCCAGGCACACAGGGAGTGTTCAATGGATATATAATGCAAGAATGAATGCATATAATCGGGTTATACATTCTATCTTACATAAGTTTTATAAATACTTCATATGCTAAAGATATAAGCAAAAGGAAAAAAGATCATTTTTTTAAACTTTATTTCATGTTAACTGAAATGAAGATAAAGGTTAAGTATGTAGATTTTATAATCATACAGGCCCAGGTTCCAAACCTGATTCTACCACTTACTACTTGCTTGATCATGGGAAAATTACTTAAAATTTCTCTGCATTACAGCTTCATTATCTGTAAAATAGGTCAGACTTGGGTTTGAAGCCCTGATCTACCAGTTATTAATCACGCAACCTGGCTTAAATTAGTAATATCGGCAAGGTTTAAGCTGCATCACTATAAAAAAGGATATTACTATCTGTCTATTTCTCATGACAATTAGGATTAAATGAATATATACATTTATATATAATGAAATATACTTGCTTATGAACAAATAAAAATGCATAATCCATGTCAGTCAGACAATAAGATCAAATTGAAGCAATACCATGAAATTATTTTCAATTAGAATGACAAAGATAAAGCATTGGCTAATCCATGCTGTTGGTAACAGTGCAGAGGGCGGCATTCATATGCATTGTTGGTGGGTTTGCAGAATGGTGAAATATCTTTGACCCTGTCAAAATTCAAAATGCATGTGCAACTTGACCTAGAAATTCCTCCTCTGTAGCTTCAGCGTATGGACATGTGATACATATTTACAAAAGTGTACACACAGGGATGGCAGTATAGCAGTGGGATAACAAAGTACTAGAAATAGTAAAAATTTTTATCAATAGGGCCAGTTAAAAAAGTGATGGAAGTGAAATAATGAAATATTATATGGTCATTAAATGTATTGATATGGGAAAATATCTCCCAGATATGTTATCTGATAGAAAGATGTAGGAAGCAATGTAAATTGTGTTTTTTAAAACAATCGTCACCCATACAAGAATGCATCGAATTGGGTGAATAGTTAAAGCTCTAGTTGCCTCTTCGGAGAGAAAGGGGATACCTAGAGAGATTTATTTTTCATTGTCTTCATTGTATACACTCTGTGTTTAAATTTTTTTTATTTTACAAAATAGCTATATTCCTTTATCAAAACAACACTTGTTTAAAAACACAAGGGATATAAATTAAAATTTCTGGCTGTAGCTACCATGATTGCTTTCTCCTATTATTATTAGATCTTAAGTTTTAACTTCCACAGTGATCCCTGGTTGCTCCATCACAGAGCCACAGGACAGCAGAGGGCCAGAGTAGTCGCTGTGGGATGACCGAAAAGGAGTGGGAGAGCACAGCCACCTTCAGGTACCCAGAGAGAGGCAGAGGAGCTGGGAATCCTGGTAGAGAGGCGGCCAACAGCTGAGCAATTCCGTGGCAGTTTGCACATCCTAAGAGGCAAGCAAAGCAAACCTTACAACAAAAGTCGTTTAACACGAATTTATTGAATCCTCATAATTACTTCAAAAATAGGTACTATCTCCACTTAAGAGATGAGCAAATAGAGTTGAGTGGCCTGTTTAGGGTTGTACACTAGACAAAGGCAAAGCCAGTATCAGTCTTGAGGAGTCTTAGGCACAACTTTCAGCATGTGTATGTTATATTGTCACCGTGTAGTGTTTAAGGATTGTAGCACTATTTTTGATTCGGTGTTAGGCTCCTGGCACCCTTGCTCAAATAAACACTTTTTACGAGAAGTGCAGTTCCATTCTGTGCCAGTGATTGCATTTGAAGCTATGCTTGATGATTTCTACAAGCTTCCTTATTCCTTGTTTGTGTTTACCCCAGTTTTACTGTTTCCCCTGGAGAAAAGACTGCTGAGGGAACCTGAATTTGTGAGCCTTCCGCCTGGTCCTCTATATCCTTAAATGTTTTCACTCAGAAAGCACAGCTCAGGGGAAAAACATATCTCCAGGCCTCCGACCTGGGAGCTAAAGGAACAATAACATGGTTTCATCTTAAGGACTGCTCTTAATTTGCAGATTTCATGCAGTCAGAAAACTACCAAAATCTGTTAGATCTGTCTCTGTTCCAAGTAGCTATGTTTTGGTCAGTTCCTTTGATTCTGACAGAGAAGGTAAGGGTGTAGCCCATATTTAGCCAAGTGCCATCCAGTTGTAGGTATTGAACAATTTTAAAAATTCTTGAGGGAAACGCCTCCTCCTACCAATTCTCTGCCTCCCTTCTAAAATTCGCTGAAGTCTAGGAACTTGGAAAGGGCTTAGGTAGTAATTAATTAATCTGTCTGATTAGGGACAATCAACACATGGCTATTTTTATTTTAAAATTGTGTTTTCATAAGGGTATTTAAAGACTTGAGATATTTTTTTCAGTCATTCCACTGCAACCCAATGGTTAATTTTAGGAGCTCTGTGAATTTGATTTATATTTAAGATTTTTCACAATCTATATATAGGTTGGTCTTTAATGACCATTTATACATTGCTTCTCTTTATATAGGTCATGTATTCTCCTGGGAGAGTAACAAGATTAGAAATAACAAATACAGTGCAGAATAAATTAAAATGCTTCAAACTGCATTATATAATTTCAGAAAATTGGTTTCACACTGAAACGTTTAAATAAGAAAACCAAATGATTTAAGTTAAAAAAAAATCCTAGTATATGTGTTGGAATTGCCATTGTTTAGCAAGTTTTATGCTCAGCAGTGTGGTGCCAGTATCTTTTTATAATGCTCCAGTAATGTGACAGTTCATTTGTGTCAATATGGATACAATTATTATTGTTTTTCTTTATTTCTAGTTATTTAAAAAAGTTAGCTTCATTCTCAGTGAAGATATAGTGTTTATTAGTAAAAGCATCAAAGAACTCTCACACAAGTAATTGCATTTTATGTATAATTCTCCAAACTCCTGTAGACAAAATATTCTTATTATTGTGGTGCAATAAATTCAGAGGCTGTTATGGTACAGGAGATGGCAAAATTGGGGCTAATACTTTTTCAAATACTTAGGACAATAAAAAGTGGGGCTTGGTTTTTCTTTTCACAATGAAATGAAGATGATACGATGCTCTAGAGAATCTATTATTCCAGCTGATTTTGTTTGTTTCTGTGAAGTTTAGCATCACTATCCTCATACTGAGTCCTCAGGCCTTTTTCAGTTTTTCTATTCGTGCATTAAAGGCCTCTTCCTGTATTTGCAGCTTTTCGTTTATCTCGGTCTGTGAAGACAATCATAAAAAAGTGGTTATGATGAAGGTATCTTTTGCTGCACATTGTCTTTGTGGTTTTGACATACTATAGTGCCTAAAGACAGACATTATCCTTCACACGCCTTCCTGTTTTGCAGACATAGCCGTGTTTCAGCCTGTAGTGATGTGATAACACTTTATCATATTTCTCTGCACATTCCCAATGTATAGCATGTCTACTATGAACAGGAAGTGGTATTTGGACAGCCATTTTTCACATAGCCGTGTGTTGGAAGATAGGATAATTTATCTGTATTTTCAGACAGACTTTACCAATAAGCACTGAATCCGAGTAAATGCTTGGGGCTCGATTATTGCAGTGTTGTTGGTCCCCCAGCCCCTTTGCAATGGATGTTTTCATCTTCTGTGTAATGCATTCTAAGTGGGATCCCAGAAAGCTTCTGTTGTGAAATAACAACACAAATAATCTCATAATTAGAACAATTCTCATAATTAAGAGTATTCATCATACATTATAACTCTTGGAGCGATGCCACTTTGTGGTGTATTTTTGGTAGAAAAAAGTAAGCAGTTGCTGACAGGTTTTAGTGGTTGCTGAAACTGTGACAGCATTTAGCCCCTGGCAGTGATATTCTGCGGACTAACATTGCTACCTGCACAATTCCAGAAATATTTACACATTATCTGAACATTAGTAGCACTGGAAATGTCTGCCTTTTATCACGAAGGATAATAAAATTATGTGCAGAGAAACGTCTGCTACATATCAAAAAAATTGATGTTTTTGTTGTTATTATATTTGGGGTGACTTAAAAATGTCTATGAGATTATGAAGAGTAGTTTATACACATATGTATTAATAAATCCTAAATTGAGAATACTTAGATATATAATTTTAGGTCTTCAAGGCAGTTGTATTTTGAGAAACTTGTATTATTTAATTTAGATATAAGAAATTTGAAAGATCAGTATGGTTTTAGGCCCAGATTTATTTATTTATTTAAGTGCAACTATAATAGTTTAGAAATGTCTGTCCTAATTATTTTATCAAATGGGATTTTGTTTTATTGGCAGAATAAGGATTGATATTTCTGACAAGATCACACTGGTGTCGGCAATTCTGAATTCAGAATGCATGTGAGTATCAAATTTGTGTTTGTGTGTTTGTCTTTTGGTTTATATATTTTTTTATGCCCTGAGACCAACTTTTGGCTTCTTGGTTTCATTCCTATCTTTTCCTTTCTTGGTGGTGGGATAAAGGATGCAAGGAGGGATAAAATGATCCTCCAATTTAGAAAGGAACTTTGTTTTCAGGATGATTAACCCCCTCTTGCATGGTTTTGGTACAGTTAAAGGAAATCTGCTCTATAAATGGGGAGATCTTGGGAAAGTCACTTAACAGTTCTGGCTGTTAGTTCTTATCTGAAAAATTAGTAGGAGGATAGAATCGTGTTACGTTATAGCCTAGTTTTTAAATTCATCATAGACCGTACTTCACCAATTACATATTTCATTGATCTGTTGCTGTGAAATATTAAAAAAAAGAGTGCTACTCCTGTTTCATTAAAATAAATTTATGGCACACCACATATTGGATGATGTAGGTTGAAATGGTTTGAAGAAGTCATCTTGTCATGATTCCAAAGGATAGCAAGAATGGCTCTACCCAAACAGTCAACTCTCCCCACTTTCGTCAATGTTCTGTGCCCACTGTGACCTTGGTGCTTTTCAGCCCAGCACGATGAGCCGTCATCTACAGCTTCCATCTCATTGCCTCACAAGGGTTTTCATACTGACCTGGAGACCTTTCCGGTATTTCACTGAAACAGAATTTATTGAAACAAGTGTGGCCTCAGGGAGAAAGTTCGTGATTGTAAGGTGCATCGAATAGTGTGCTGTGCCTACAGGAGAGTAACCTTTGAGATCTCCAGATCTCGGGCACCAGTACTTCAGTTCTGCACAGCCAAGAGAGCCTAGATCAAAAGACTGCATGACTGGTTGAGAAGAGGCTGTCACTGGTCTGCCTGCGTCTCCTTGTTGTCCCTGAGAACACTGCTGACTAGAAAAGCTGTTACAACCACTGGAGCTGCAGCTGCTCGTGTTTCCTTTAGGAAAGAATGTAAAGCCTGTAACTCAGGTTCAATAGCTTTTCGTTGACCGCTAATGTGAGGGGATCTCCTTCAACTTTTCTAACCTTTAAAATTCAAAGTTGACCTAAAGATACCTACAGTCCCAAGATGGCAAACTTCCCTCAAAGTTTTCACTTTGTTTTATTCCATTGCTGTGAAAAGGCCTGCAGCCAACATTTAACACAAGAATTTAGTGTTAGTGTTCATATTTCTCTGAAATGTAATTCTTTAACTATATTAAAGTTTGCTCCATTGGGTGTAATTTTTATTATACAACTCAGGGCCAAAATAATTTCATTTTGAATGTATTTTTAAAATTAAAATATCTAAACTATATAGGCTTAAAATGTTTGCTCTACTCAGTGTAATTTTAATTAACAGCTGAGGGCCAAGATAACTTTATTCTTAATAAATCTCTAAAACTATAAAGTGAGTCAATTGGAAAATAAGTGGATTAGCATAAAAATTTACGGATTCACACTACATTTTCAGAAATGTCTGCATTATAAAGATGATATATTCTTGTAGCCACACTGATGAAGAAACTCTGAAAAACATGCGTAAAATATGAATTTTCTACTGTCTCTTCCTGCAAAAACTGTAATAATGGTGTGAATTCTAAATGAAGAAGAAGAAAAAACTATGGGGTAATTTAAACCATCTTACAAGTAATAGTTCACTAAATGTTTGTGTAGTGTGTTTGTTCAGTGGGAGTATGCAGTGACCAGTGAAATGCAGCTACCTTTGAGAAGGGATGTGAGGTATTTTAGATCCAGAAACACTGAAAGTCAGATTTTAGAAGTGGAAAATAACTTACCCGTCTCAAACAGGAGGAGAAATTTAGGTAAGTGGAGAGTAATTACCCAACTTGGAATTGGACCAAAAAACAAGGGTAAATATTGGAAAATGTATCACCCCACAAGTATGTTAAAATCCAAGGTAGTCTCCTGGTGGTATTCAACGTTATGTGGTTTTTGTGGATAACAGTAGAATTAGAGCTAGAACCCAGTTTGTAGCTCCCATTCGGGGCCTTTCATCAGTTGTTGACCCTGGAAACTCTAGACAAATGACTTAATCTTTACGAGTCTCATCTTTCAGTTACTTAGGGGATGTGCCCTCCTTACTCACATGGAGTTTACTAGGATTACTCAAAGAAAATACATAAAAGGGCTGGCCAACTTGAGACTGCGTAAATCCACATCATCTTGCCATTTCATTGAAAAATTGGTAGTAATTTTGTTGATTCTGATGTCTACAGATCCACTTAATATGGAGATGATTGCAGCATCAAAAGGACCTACATCTCTCTCCTCTGCTTCAAGTTCTTTCTGTGCCTAACTGCATTTAGGTGAGCAAGCTAACGAACTTCCAAGATGGCTTTAGGCCAATGGGAAGGTAATGTGCACATACAGTAATTATATTCTTTTTGCTATACAGTAAAGGTATAAATGCTGCAGACTTTAATATTAAAAAAAACTTTTAGTGAATAGTTAAAAGCATACTGTTCACTACATGGAATATGACCTTGGTAAAGATGTTTTCAATTTTTTAGGGCCTGCAAACAATTCTATTGCTGTCTAGTAGTTCCTCGGCAATAATTTCAGAGCCGCAGGATTGCAAAGGAGCCCAGGGCCATCATTATACATAAACTATATTTAGATGAAATGTTATCAAATCTAAAAAAGAGATATGTTCTGAACTCAGCTTAATTCAACTGCACTCTGCCCTTCCACATGGTAACCAGTTATTACATTCATGGGGCTGTTAACAATAAAGCTTTGTGTCAAACGTGTTCTTCCACTTTTTCTGGTAAACAACTAAACACCCCTTATTAAGATGAGGACTTTGGCTGATTTTGTTGGCACCGAATCATTAACTGTTCATGTAAATAATGAAATAACATTCGATGATTAAATGAGTACCAAGGCATACTTATGCCCAGGCAATATTTTGCTCTTCCTAATTTAGTTATTAATATAGTGTGATTTTTATATATGGTCTCTTGTTCGGATAACAACTAAATCTTCTTTTGAGATGCATTAGTATTTTAAATGTGCACTATGTTGGGCTACTGATTTATGGTTATTTCTAAGAAATTGCAAATTTGCTTGAAAATGCAATTCACTTATTTAATCATTTGGCCTGGAGAATTGTGTGAATTCTTGTAAGTCTTTGTGTTAAGGTAGAATGTTTGTTTGTTTATTTGTCTGGAGAGAATGAGAAAGAATGAAGCATAAAGCTGAGCCAAGCGATAGATGACTCGCTGCTGCTACTACTGACATGGCGGTTGCCATGGCCATTTTCAAGCTGCCACTGACGTAAATTGTTTAGCTATTGGTGACATGCGAAAAGGAACCAACTATCTGAGAGGGATTTCAAAGATTTCTTTTTTTTTAGAATTTTGGTGAGGAGACTTAGCTAAAAAATATGATTTGCCCTTCAGTGTTTACTCTTTAGAAATGTACACCAGTTATCCTCACATAAGCAATGTTGTCAGTGTAACAAGGCACAAAGTCTTTAGCATCTTGAATTCTGGGGCTTTGATGTTGAATGATTTTGCAAACTGATTAACATACACCGCACCAGATCCTGTTGGTGTCTTTTGTGATCTTACTGAGCCTCAGATGACTCGATGGGGAATTATGTGGGCATGTTAAATTGAAGCCCTTCACTGGGAGTATCGCTCTTGCCGGCACAGTGTTGGCAGTATATACAGACATCAAAGCTGAGGTTTGCTAATTACCCAATAATAGAGTGAGCAAACTATCAATACCGAGTACCTGAACGTCTGTTAAAATGTCCTCTGTGACTTTAGTCAGCATGGACTTTACATCTTCAATGGTGAAGCCAACTAAAGAATCCATGTCTGAAGTGTCAGTTTCTTGCTGGGACTCCTCATGGCCTTGTTCTTGATCTAACCCCTAACATATTAAATGTAAAAAAAAAAATTCAAGTAATTTGTGGAGCATTCAGTAATTAACATGTAGCCTCAAGTTTTTATTGGATATTATACCAGGAAGGATGTTAGTCTGGAAGGAGCTTCTGATTTGATGTTCCCTTATGCAGTAATTTTATTCTTTATGGGGAATATGATGGACCGAGTCATGGCATAAGGACAGTGCATCATTTTGGGAAAGTGAAGGAGGAGACTGGGGAATATGGGCTGGAAGAGTTTAAAGATACTGAGCTGCCATCAGCTGGCCCATCCTGGAATCAATGCTAAAATAAATATTTACATCTGTCTGGGAAACTCAGAGGCAAAGAAAATGGAAGAACATTTGGTTCTTTCCCTCCCGCCCCCAGGAATGTAATTCCCAGGCCGGGTCAGTGAAGATACAAAAGAAGCCTTACCTTCATTTCTTTATCTAATGTTGGTGGTGGCTCAATGAATTTTGAATAAATATCAAATGAGATTCCTTCCTCCAGAGGACTTGGAAAAGGGCCTCCTGCAGGGTTGACAATCTCTATTACTTGCTGGAAAGGAAGAAAAGAACTAAATTATGACAACATTCAGTGAGTAACCACAATTCCAGCCAGTTCCCTTAAATATGTACCATACTTCCCAGACTGGCATCCTTTATGGGCCTTCTCCTTTGAATTC
Source organism: Hystrix cristata (assembly GCA_004026905.1). Classification (NCBI taxonomy): domain Eukaryota; kingdom Metazoa; phylum Chordata; class Mammalia; order Rodentia; family Hystricidae; genus Hystrix; species Hystrix cristata. The sequence goes on along the minus strand of PVJO010001512.1, from coordinate 124,919 downwards.
TTGATGCCATTGACCTTTTGGTTATCTGGTGCTTTCTGAGCTCTATAATTCACTCTTTGCATTTTATTTTCCCATATTCTTGTCTTATTCTCTTTCTACACTCTGTGGTCTAGGATTTCATTTTATACTTTGTTTCAAGCTTCAGTCCCTTACTCATGCCTACAAGCTCTCTGTAGGTAGATAACTGAACTGTAAAAATCCCACATCTCTTCTCCAGTTCTGGCAGATGGGAATGTTTAGTGACGGCCTGGTGGTGACGGATGCCACTCAGCAGAATACAGCTGTTCTTGCAGGCAGTAAAAAAGTAGCCATCAAGACCTTAGTGATGAGGACAATTTAAGCTCCAAAGATTGATGTGTACAGTCGGCACACTGAAGATCAGAGAGATTGCTGAAAACGCAGAGGGCGGGGCTAGACTTCCCCACCAGCGGCTGACAACTCTTTAGCTAGAGGGCGTCAGTGAGAAGGGCGATAGTCAACACTGGAAACGGAAAAAAAAAGACAGCGAAGCCAACCTTGGCAGTGCCCATCCTACCATGATTCGTGGGAGAGAAAGAAGAGATGAGAGTACTAATAGCACGAAGCATGTGAATCATTTAATTAGTTCCCCTTGTTCTAATTCCATGGTTAACAAGCAACATTTTGACCATAATTGAATTTCCCATCTCAATTGATCTGTAAAGACATGCCCACTTGAGTGTTCTGGCTTTTATGCCTTTTACATTCCTCGCCATAAATCAATAAATTGTTCCAGTTTGTATAGTAAATTCTCATGAGCTTGTTATTGCAGTCAGTGATGGTGTTGCTCATTGTATTCTGAGAAAGTCAGACCCTGAGCTTACAAGTTTGGAGACCAAACGCTGGAAACGCATAAATTCATTGAAAAAAGACCATCTTATGAAGCATAGAAAAAAATCATAAAATAATCATATGTTGGTTTCTAACTTCTCCACAATATTTCACATAAACTTACATGTTACATTCCATTATTTAAATATTAATTTTTTAAAAATTGAGATAGGTTTTGAAATGTACTGGAGGCTAAGTTATTTCTTGGTCTGATCAGTGTGCATGTATTTTGCATTGAATTTGTATTACTGATTTATAACTTGAGTTTACAGGAACTTGTTGCTCAGTGTAAATATACAGAGGCACTGAAGTGTCCTAACTTTAAAGGCCAGGAGACTTGGAAACCAGGAGGCTAAATGGTTGGCCTAAGGTCAAATTATCCCCTAGTGACAGAGCTAGGAGTTGAACCCTGGTGTGCTGACTTCTTGGCCTGTGCAGTTTTCAGTAAACTGTAATATGTCATCAAGTTGCCATACTTGGAAGTTATTGATCTTATTAAGCACTGACTTTTTATTCTGTTAGATGACATCATTGCAGATTGTTTATCTTAAATTGACTAAATGGTAATCAGAACAGAACATTGAGAAAACACATCAGAACAGTTCTTTTCCCTTAGCACATTCAGAAGCCATTTTTAAGGTGAGGTGTACAAGCATTTGCATCTTCTTGCAGAATTATTTGTACCTTTTTCCAGCACTCTTGGATTGTATCCACCCATATATTCTATTGCTTTTTATTTTCCCAAGCTTGGAAAAGGAGACAGTTAAACATATTTTAGGTAAAATAAAGAAGCTGCTTGTGGGAGTCAGAGAGAAGGGAAAATGATGAAGTGTTTACTTGGCAGTATAGACTTCAGTATTTGGTAAAAAAACAAGGTTTGGAGTGCAGGGAGAGTGAGTGAGACATTGAAAAGAACAAAGAATTGGAGTTTACCGAGTATATTGCAGGCATTGAAAAAATAAGCATGAGTTGATTTGCAAGGTAAAAGTGTTTTCTTTTAATGAAGCAGCATTTTATCTTGTGTGCTGTCACCACATCTGCCTCACCGCTATGCTTTTCTACACACAGGACAGACCTTTCTGCTAATTTGCCCTCACTCCCTGGTGCAGTTCTCGGTAGACAGCCCCTCCCCTCTGGTAATAACAGATTCTACCATCCGCCCTTTTGTGCACCTTTCGCCATCAGATCATACACTTAAATGCGAACAGATATTTGTGTTCAGGTCTCTCCTTTCATCCCTCACACCCCTGTGGTCTGCATTCTTTTAGATGGTTCATCTGAATTACTCACCAACTACCCAGTTTCCTGGTTTTTGGCACTGCACCGTGTGCGTGCGTGCGTGTGTGTGTGTGTGTGTGTGTGTGTGTGTGTATCTACTGGGTACACACTTGGAAACTTGGAGCTTTTTATCTCCACATCACTGTTCATTTGAGTACAGTGAAGCCCCCATTTATTGCAGTAAACTGAAGTTCTGGCTAAGAGTCCAGCTTTTCTTTCCCTTTTTATAAGTGTGGGTCACATAACTATGAAATTGATTTAATTTGTACACGAAAAGAGGGTGTGAGAATTTTCTTTTCTTCAGGCAGTTTGCATACTATTAATGAACCAAACCATAGCTGTGTTTTCCTGTGTTATGAAGAACTGCAATTCTCTACATTAGTGAGTTACTAGAAATGGCCCAGTTTTAGAGGGAGGTAAAAATAAAGTTTTCATTAATAATGAGAAGGTCCATTTTCTAAAATATATTTTGAAATAAACGTGATGTCCAGAACCATCACAATGGGTTTTCCCTATTAAAAACGAGTAGCTTAAAAAAAAACAAGTTTAAGGAAAATTAGAATCAATAATTGTGGTGAGAACACAGAGCCAGAAAATATGCTTAAATGAAACCATCTGATGCAATACTTTCTTTAAAAAAATACAATTAGGCCTTTGTATTTTTTTTAACAAAACCTCATGTTTTACAACATCACTGGTTCTGTAATAAAATCTATTTAAAACAGAAAGACATGGTCAGCTTTATTAAGTTAGATTTTCTGAAAGAACGTTATAATTTCCTCAAGTCTATGAATAGTTGAAGCAAATTAAATAAAGCTAGTTTTATAACTATTTTTATACATTCCTGTAGAATTCTAATTGTCTCATATTTTTTCCCCAAAAGTCTAATATGTTACCTCTTAAATCTAAGAAAATAAAAACAGAAAAGGGATCAAGTAAGTTATTAAAAAAACACTCCTATATGGTCCCCTGACTTAGTAACCCCTCATTTTCATATGAGAATAGCATCTATAATATCAGAAAACAAAAGGAAGAACTTTGCCTCAGGCCTAATGCCGAGATTAAAAATCAGGAGTTTCTGATTATACGCATACATCCATTTGGCCAAATGATTGGTTTTGCTTGACTTTCAAATATCCCCTAAATATTGCTTTGAATGTAAAGCAATAAATATGTTTCTCTTGCCATTTTTGAATGCTTGGGCACAAATGGATATAATAAAAACAATCATCTTGTTCCATGTGAATGCCATTTATATTTTTTTCTGATAATGAGTAGACCATTTGAACCAAGGTGAGTACATTAAAAGCTCTAATAAAGAAGAGAATAGATTTCTAAACAGAATAATGGAATGTTAAGTGAACATACAATAAAGACCATCTATAGATGTGGTCACTAGAAAATCAGTTTTGCATAACTTACCAATACACATTTCCTCCAGATGTTATCTGTTACATGAAAATTAAGTTAGTTATATTGTACGTTATGTGCACATTGTGTTAGTGTTATTTAAGATGGTTTACAATCTGCACTTTCCTTTAATTGTGTTACGGTATTTAAGGCATATCAAGTAAGTGGCTTTTTGGCATAATTTAATACTCCTAAGTACAAAATTTCTGCATCAAACATTATGAAGAATGCAAGATCTACACTTATAAGCCAAATGAAATCACTTTAAATCCTTAAAAATTTTGTATGTTTAATATGAATTGGCATCTATCATGGGAATAAATGCTAAGAATAGTGACCTGTTCGGAAACTAAGTAGAGGGTCAGTTTGGTTCTAACAACATGCTTTTGGGAATTGGACTCTGCTTCCAGATCTTAGTGTGTTGGAGAAGTAATGTAAAGGTTTTTATCTCAACATTGTATTACTTCATACATTCTTTTCTTCTTTATGTGTTAACATTATCAATAGGGTTGATTCAGATATATCATTTTGGGAGGCTTTTTTGGGGAGAAAATGTAGGTGATTTGTAGGTAATTTATCTCACTAAAATCTTTAATTGAGGTAGTTATTGTTAAATTATTAAAATCCACTATTAAGCTATTCAAGATATTAAAAATGCCATTGAAATTACAACTTTCCACTAGTATGAATGGCAGAAAGCAAGATAAATCTGTTCTGTCCTTTTGGAGCCACAAGCACGCAGACAAAAAAGTGGGTTTGCTTTGAAAAGACATTTGTTTGGAATTGCCAGAGAATGACTTCATATGTAAATCAGAACTTACTAAAATATGTCAAAGTTTCAAAAAGCAAACCTTATTGCCAACTTCCTCACTATTAACTAAAAGAAAGAGGCACAAAAATTCCTGTAATGTTTTAACTATTTTCCCCCCTTGAAGAAAGGCATTACTCATTTGCAAGTCTAATTAAGAAGTATGTGTGGTTCTGGAAATTTTTAACAAAAAATTGTAACTCATTGGCCACAGTGCACTGCGCATAAAGTAACAACATATGAATACCACCTGCATGATGCAATAAACTGGACTAATGTCGTACTGAGGCCATAAATTTAAAATGAAATGAGAGGAAATTCAAAAGCTAAGATTATCAGAGAAATGGATTAATCCACTCCTAAAGTATTTTTCTTTTGGGTTAAAGTCATTACAAGCATCTTAATATAACCTGTAAATGTAGAATATCAATTCTGCTACAAGAGCCCTCCTCCTCCTTTGCATTTTTGACTTGGAAATAAATTTGCAAATGCAGCACATTAATTTTCTTTCCTATGCTTAATATGCAGTATTTACATTTTGAAAAGGTTCAAAATGTTGCCAGGCTTCTGTAGGGTACGAATAGACATCTAATAGCAACTTCTATTTTTATCCACAGCATACTGGTAGTTTGAACATTTATAACTTAATAGAGCTTTGAGACCATCAAATCCACACATGCTAATCACCTAAACAGCCAACGGTAACACAACACAACGAGTCAGGACAGGAAATGAAGACTACCCATTCCAGCTGAAGCTGCAAGGAGGACTTTGAGTTGGCAGCCCACAGTAAACCCATGTGCAATCTGGCTAGACAACTCCAGTTAACACCTTGTGCCCATTTTCATTTGTGCATCTCGATTTGATCTTGTTTAACCTGGGCTTAAAATCATTTTTTTTTTTAAAATTGCGTAATTAAAGAAATGGATTCCAGAGTATTTTAGATATTTTTATTTCTAAATGTACTTCTGTTTAAGGCCAATACTACGATTTGAAAAGGAATGTGAGCACTCCTATCTTAGTGGCCTCAGACAATGAAATCCTCTCTAATGAATCGGAAAAGGGCTGCCTTCCTGTAGTGTAAATGCAATTTAAAAAGGAAAAGATGTTTTGATCTGGCTCTTGCGCAAACATTTCCTGAGGGATATTACTGTTCTTCAGGTACCCAGATATTTTCCTCAGATGCAATAATCTGAGAGATAGATCACTGAATTACAGACTTTAGCCTTGGCTCTATTCCTAACTGCGTGATGCTAAGAAAGTCCCTAAGTCTCAGTTTATTTGTCTGTGAAAGGAGGAGAATGATAATTGCTACTGGCTATTTCACCCAATTGTTTTAAGCACAAATTAGATAATGTTGATGAAAATGCTGGGAGTTCTTCAAAGAGAAGCTATTATTAAACCTCAAGGTGTATTATTATTATTATTATTTATAATTACTGTTATTATTGAAAGGATCGTCTTTCTAGTGCCATCGTTTTCAGACAGTTGACAGACTAAATAGCCGTGTCTGAGGACACGGTTTGTGCTATTAGTGTGTGTATTTTTTAGCATTACTCAGGCAGCCCAATTAACTCAGAAGAATTGGGAAGGACATGCCATCACTCTGTTTCCATACAGTGACAGTCTTTAAAATATCAAATGTCTATCCAGTGCTATCTTTTTTGAGGAGTTCCTGGGACCCGAGCACGTTCTCTTTAAGAGCCAGATAACATGACATAATTAGGTAGTTATGTGGCATAGTCAGAACGAATGCAAATCACCTACCAGGAAAGAAGAGTGTTTACATCTGACTTTCCAAATTAGAAAATCTGCCTCTTTCCCTTCCCCACCCAATCACTTTCATTATCTTTTGTTTTTCAGTATCAAATGTAGCCTGTGGTTGCCTAGATTGAATTCATTTCACAAAGATTCCCCGTAACAAATTTTGCCAAAAGTTAAGGGTTTCAAGACAAACTTTTCAACGCGTCTTTTGGTTATTTTTTTGTGAAAATGAAATATCTGAGCTTTTTTCTATTTTATGGAAAAAACCCCAAAATCTCATACTTAAGTAATAAAAGAATAACAATATTTATTACACTGTGTATCATCTTCAAAGTAGTTACTCACAGTACAAGACAAACCGAAAAGATTCTTACAAAAAAGAAACAAACAGATAATATAACACAGATCTTTCTTTTCAACAAACCAGTAGTATAAATGAAACCAATTAGCATATATAATATATAGAAATAATTTTAAAACAGTGAAATTTGTTATTTGGAGAAGTAGTTGAACTTCTCCCTATTTCCTATTCATCTCTCTTCTGTTACATTCTTTATTTGCATTTCTCACTTAAGCTCTTGAAAGGAGCAAATTCAACATTTTAGTTTTGTTTTTTAGATTGACTTTATCTGGCAGCTCCATCAGGGTGACAGTCAGAACGTAGGGTTCCATTGTATTTTTTTGTTTTGTTTTGTTTTGTTTTCTTTTTGGTGCTGGGGATCGAACTCTGGGCCTTGTGGACGGTTCCATTGTAAATCGCTGGAAAATATGTGTTGCGTTTCAAAAATATTTTTTAGAGGCCACTTTGGAATATGTTTATTTAGCCTCCTAGATTTTACTCTCAAAGTCATAACCTTGAATTAGGTATAGTATTTGAAACAACTGTTAGTCATACATAAATTTTCGTTTGGCTTCATCTAGGATGTAAGATTTGAGGATTTTAATATTTTAAATTGAAGAAGTACTCCAAATTATCTCTTTTCTAGGGATTTGAAATTAAATATCAGTATCAGTCATTAGAAAAATAAAGATAGATTATAAAATTATCTTTGTGGAAAGCCTGTTTTCAATGATCAAATATAAATTTATAAATTTTATTTTACCTGTGTTGCATTTCCACTGCACCTTATGAGCAGATGAAGCTATTTCCTGGCTTTCATATTTGAGAACACTTTTTTGAACAAGTACCTGTAATTTTCAGGAATTATATGAGATAATAAATTATAATGGTTAGAACAGAAACTACAGTGGAAGAATGTTACTTCCTTGTTTCTAGTCTTTCTTTTTTCCTGTGGACTTTCTGTTATTTTGACAGTTTAAAGTACCTGCATAAAAGAAGGCTGAAACTATTTGGATAAAGCTATATATGTAATTTCCTTAACTTCAAAGCACACTGACTGAATTTGGTTCTGGGGTTGTCAGTTTAAAGTGGGAAAAAATTCTTAAGACGATATTGAAATGAATTTCATTTAGAAATATAAAGATTTTTTTTTGCCAAGTTAAAATGTTTATAAAATGCTATAAAACTTTTAGAGAAGTCAATGTAATTATTCCTGACCTCTTAGTCCTAAGATGTCTATTTTAAGTAATCTGATGTTAAAAAATGTGCCGACAAATATAGATTTAAAAAAACAACACAGGAAGTTGTAAATCAGTTGGTAATTCTTAGTGTCAAGGAAGTAGGAGACCACGATCATGTAGTCATTTACTTTACTCAGCCTCAACCTTAATTTTCAACTAAAGAGAATTAGCAGACGGCATGATGTTTACGTTTTGGATATTTTATTCATAGTTTGTGTGTTTCCTTTTTCTCCAATAGGGTCATAAATTATTACTAGGAAACATGTTGTCACAGTTATAAATATTTCCCTCTCTACTTAGCTCCCTCTGGCCCCTACCTTTCCTTTTAATCTCCAGTAACTGAGTATTTAACTGGATTAGGCACTCTTCTCTGGTCAGCAAGGAAGAGTTTTCTAGCTTTGGAGTAAACTACTGCCAGTTGCTCTTAGGCACTTGCCATTCAATAAACAGGGCCCCTTTCAGGAAGAATGTAAACTCTTCCTCTTACGCAGGGAGGGCCTTTAATCTATATATGGGCGATGCCATTTTTTTTTTTTTTTTGGTGGTGCCGGGGATCGAACTCAGGCCCTTGTGCTTGCAAGGCAAGTACTCTAATCACTGAGCTAAATTCCCAGCCCCGCTGCCATTTTAATGACATGAAGAGTCATTAATTCCCTTGTAAAGAACAGGTCTAGGTACTTTAAAGTTCTGGGGCTTTTCATGGAATCTGAGATCTTAGAAACTAACTACCGAACATATTTTGTGGACAATGGTGTATATAAATTTTAACTTACATAGCAATAGATGTTCTCAAAAAAGATCTTTCACCTCTAATCTGTAAATCACACTAGTTCAGTTAAAAAACAGTGGCTCTGAAATATGTGGGTGGTTTCTTTATTCCAGATTTGAATGTTCTAGAAATCTAGATTTTATTTTTATTACATATGTACTCATAGTCCTGGATTGGGTCTGCTATGTGGTAGAGAGTAGGTCAGAGAGTGGTTTCTATGTTTGCAAAATTAAGGAGCTGGATTGGGTCATTTCTGGTCTAGCTAAGATGTTACATCCTATGTTACCAAATTTCAAGTGGCTTTATCTTTATTTACACAAGACCCAAAGTCTCCAGCCTGTGTCGATCCCCAGATTTAGTTTTTTTCCCTCATAATGAGGAAGACTATTTGGACTACACACTCAGTACTTAAGATTCCAGATCCCAGTACTGGAATCTTAGACAGGCTGAAGCATGTCCATTTATTTCTACTTAATTATCTTCCCAAACCTAGTTCTCCTCCCCTCTTCCTTATCTTTCAGTGGCATCACCTGCATCTCAGTCACCAGACTTAAAGTATTGTGGATCTTCAATTATTCTCTCCTCCTTTTTTCTAACATTAAATCAATCACAACACTCTTCTCCCTGGGTAGGCCTCTATGGTATCTGACACACCTGTGCCCTTAGTGCCCATGACAATGCCCATCTTGCAGCCATTGAATCCACCTGCTTGCCTCACAGAGCTTCAGCTCTTGCAATAAAGGTCTGCTCACTTTTTGCCAATATTCATCATGCCTGGAACATAGTGGGTGCCTCAGAGACAATTGTTAGGTGATTAAAAAACAAAACAAAACAAAACAACCAAACAAAAAAACCGAAGCAAAGAAGCTGGACTGAAGCTGCTTTCCGAGCCCCGTCTTGTGTGGGCGGCTCCCCCTGCTGGACAGGCTTTTCCTTCCCACAGCCCCGCCTGTCAGTAGCCCATCTGGTCTCCTAGTTCAGCTCATTCACCTGAGTGAAGTTCTGCTTGTCTTCCTTGTCCTCTGGGAGTATATTTCACATGTTCCTCTTGCACAATACTTGTCACATGGACCTGGAGTCGCAGCCATGTATAAGTGATCACCCATTATTTTGTGGAAATGACTTGAGGGCAGGGAGCATTGTGAGGCTGAGAACTTCGGGCTGTGATCATGGAGGCATCCACTGGATGTTGCCTATGCCGCCAGGGTATCCATTCTTTGAAAAAACCCAGGGACGCCTAGTTTGTGTGCTCAGTTACAATTCTGTTTAAAAAGTGTGTCATGAAACATGATTTCACCTGGGAGTCAACCTGGTGGCTGCACATTTGCATCAGTGCAGAGCCCGTCTTTCTCACAAGTCCTGAAATATTTGTTTGATTAGCATGATGCCAAACAATCAAATGGACTTTCACTGATTCGATTACTCTGATAGTTGTTTGTAAGCGATAATTAAACCGATGTATAAACTGACTGCTGTTGTTTAACAGACACAGTGTAGTTTCAACCTATGAAGAGTTCCCCAGAGATAGTGCTCCCCCACCTTGCTCCTGATGAAAGTAACATCAGAAAGTCTTGCCGAGGGCTGACGAGATGCCCTACTCCAGAGGCCACAATTCACACTGTTTTCCAACTCACCTTTTCCCTGCCCACCCCACTCCCCATACAGGGTGAAAAGTCCCCGCTGGAGCTATGTGATGGGAGGCCTTGAAGGCAGTGCTGGCCACCATCTGAGAAAATAAGTAGCAGTGATGAGAAAAAGCAGCAGCCCTTATTTATTGAGAACTTACTTTGTGACTGGCATTGGGCGGGTTGGAAAACACATTACCAATATTAGGTTCTTCAAGCCATACTATATCCTGAGAAGAGGTTTTATTTACCTCATTTTTTTTTTTTTTTTTAGATGAAGAACCTAGAGCTCAGAGATTTTAAATAACTCAGCCAAGGTCAGATGACCAGAGAATGGTGAATTCTGGTCAGAACTTGAATGCAGATCTATTTGACTCTAAAACCCACGAATTTAATCCTTAGGAGCAACTGGAATTCTGATAGTTCTTTGTAGATCTCCAAAAATGTTTATATCCAGTTTATGGGTGAGGAAATAAGAGGTCCTGAAAAGTAACATGATATATACACACAAGGGATCTGAAAACAAGTTCTGTAGTAATTTCAGAACTAGAATTTGCCCCTCAAAGCACCAGGACGACAGTGTATTGTTCCAAAAATAAGTCAATGAACGTAAGGCCTGGAAGATTGAATTTTTAAACAACATGGTAAGATATAAAAAGCACTGGGTTTATAAGTAAATACAAGAACACGCTTAATTCGTTTGTTTAAACTAAAAAGCATAGGATCATCAGCTTGCTTTTGGTGACTAAAACTGCATATTCCTACTCAAATAGCAATTTATCTTATTTGTTGTTAATTGTAATTACTGTTTTCACTGGGATCACAGTTTTCTCTAGGAAGAAGCATGCAGGAAAGCAACCAATAACATAGACCGTTAAAAAATACATTGAGAAATGGGTATGGTTCTGTGAACAAATCTCTTCTACTATGTGCTGTAACGTGCTTTAAATCCATTTCCATATTTTTAATTAACACTTAGTTCCAAAAAACTTTCTGGAGGCCATTTAAATCACAAATTGAGGAAAAAGCAAATTTACTTTATCAGAAAATTGACTATGAACTATTTTGGTGGCTTTTATTATTTTTACATATTAATGATTAAAATTAAATATAGTCTGATTACTCAGGACAGAAGGCGACAGTGAAATAATTTTCATGACTGATACAATTTTAAAGTCAAACCTGGGTGAATAAGATATCAGTTCTGTTGTGGACGAGTTTCATTGTCCAGTCTGCAGCTCTTAATTCCTGATCAGATCTGTCCATTTCATAGAAGGAATTCTACACCTGGCCCAGCTCAGCTCGACAGCACAGACCTGGCTGCACAGTGGCTTTGTCTCAATGGCTCTTCTCTTGGGACTGCGGTGTATTTCTGTCCTGTGGATTTTAGGCACCTATTTTGATAGTTTGAATCATTCATTTCTTCCAGTGAGACAATATTATGTTGTTGCACAAGTATTATTTTAAAACTGTTGCACCAAATGCACCAGTCATCTGCCATATCAAAACACCATCTTTGTCACAAGTAGAAGTATAACTACAGCTCTCTGAGGCACCTATCTATCCTTGGTGACAAAATCCACTGTTTCCTCATCTAGAAACGAGATAAAAATGGCAAGCCACCCTGTGAGATTTTTTGTTTGTTTGTTTGTTTGTTTTTTTGAGATAGGGTCTCACTATGTAGTTCAGGCCAGCCTTGAACTCACTGTGATCCTCCTGCCTCAGCCTCCTGGGATTACAGGCATGCACCACCACACCTGGCCATACCCTGTGAGTTTTGGTGTGGATTAGATTAATATATGAAAAGCACTTACACAGTATCTAGCATGTACAAAAAGTTTAAATATGTGAGGTTGAGGGTTTTTTTTCTTCTTTTTTTTTTTTTTTTTGGTGAGGGTAAGATTTCTTCATCAAGTTTATGTGTTCAACAATGCTGAACCAAGCTGAGAATAGAATCTTGATCTTGTTTATTCCTCAAATCCAGTACCTCACAGGTGGCTGATATCACGGTTGCTCTCTTTGTTATATTGTCTCTTGACATACAGGGTGCCAAATTTGAGGATTGTTTTCTGCAGCTCTTTTTTCTCTCCCCAATATAACCTTTACACCTCAGGCTGCTCCTCATTCCTTCACCTGGAGTTTTTCGTGTTCCTTTTCTGCTCATGGTTAGAGTCTTCAGAAGGGTGTCCATGCTGGACGGATTTATGCAAAGTGAAGAGATAGTGGCATTAAGACCAAAATTTCAGGAAGAGTGTAGCCTGCTCCCTGATGAGGGAATTATTCAGGCCAGGAAAACCCTCGAAGGGTCGTTCTGGTTTTCACACTTGTATGAACACAGCCTCGGTATGAGGGGTTGTTAATGAAGCTAGTGATGCTGGCCCAGCATGTTAATTTACTTGATTCAGGGAACTTCCTGGTACTGTATTTATAAATGAACTCTTTATACTAAGCAACCTATAGTTAGATAAGAAAATCAGAAAAATAGCACCTCCTGTAATATAGTGCTTCAACGGATTGTAATATCAATCCACTCTAGCACAGATAACATTTAAGTCATCAAAAACAAGCAAGGACAATAAGCTACTGTTTTAAAATTCTCTTGCTGGAGATAAGACACCAGGCTATAAACATCCAAATAATAAAGGTGCATCGCGAACGTCAGCTATAGCATTAATTGGGTTAATCTAATTATGCAATCTGCAATTAAGCCGTAACATATTTCAGATTGCTGGTATCACTGGAAACATTAGCCATTTGATTACCATCCTTGACCAGGAGAAGGCGAAGCCTTTACCTTTGAAAGATCTGGTGTCCAAGGCACATTTTACAGAACAGATAGACTATCGAAACGTTATGAAGGGACGTATTCTATCTCTTTAGCTTCTCTTTGTATTAGAAGCTTTTCGTTCTCATTCTCTACAACAATGATGTGTAAATACTAAGAAATGACTGAGAAGATAATATTACACTAATTATTCTAAACAACACCCATTTCTTTATTATTTTGTTGTGATTGGTATATTTATCCACTTATTGGTGAATAATTTTACTTTGATTTTAGATCTAGAAATACAATATTGTAATTGATTCATTCTTTTATCAGACTGATTTTTCTATTGGTAAATTGTAAAATACTTCATTATTTTAACAGGAATTTTTTCAAAGCATTTGCTGTTATATCTCTGAACTTCACCATCTCACTAGCATCTGTCAGATTTAATCACCTACAGAACTACCTTATAAAGATTACCTTATCAGAAAAAGTGTCATCTTGTGAGCTTAGGTGTGAGAATTGCAAAATAAAGCTGAGCTACACTAACAACTGCTGTGCTAATTTATTGTAAATTATGGTTTTTTTGTTTGCAGGGATGACACATAAGAAGTGTTTCTATTTAAATTCATTTCCTATTATTTCAACATAAATATCAAACAGCTCGACACAAAAAGTGAGAAGATAGACTATTCCTTAAATAGGTTCTAGAGAAATTTATTTTCTAAGCTATTGGTAACAGTCATATCATACTGTTCTAGGTACAGAGTCATACAGTACAATTAAGACAAAATATAGATGCTAAGAATGCTAAATGGAAATTTTTGATTGTCATGTAGTGAATGCTGATTTATAGGATATGAACTGGAAATAATTGCATAGCAAGCTGGTCTACAACAAAGCTTTAATTCACTGGGCCGACTCTGTAAACTCATAATCTGTCGACCTAGCACCAGCCGTGATAGATTACAGCCATTCAGAGCACATAAAGCATGTCCCTTTCATGAACATTCTGGGAACTGTAGTTCCGATGACCCCAGTAAAAACAACTACAATGGTTTGAACCAAGCTGATTCTCTAAGAAATGTAAAAATCATGAGTCATTATATTATTAAAATTCAGAACTAGGTGGCAATGAATCACATGAAGTTATCACCTTTAAATCACTAAAGAGAGCATAAATTGGGTCCTATAAAGCTCCATGAGTCTCAGTGCATTTTTAACAAGATGAACCTCTTATATAAACAAGATTTTATTATTGTATTTATTGTTATTATTATTAAAACTAGAATAAAATTTAGTACTCATAAAAATGAAGGGCTAATGTTGCAGGCTTGAGCCAGAAAGAGCAGAGGCCTGCATTTTGCAGGTTCCTTTAGGTAGCTCTGCCAATATATTTTGACCTATTCTCATTCTTACGAGTCAGTGCCAAACATGGGAATTTGTGTGGTCTTCAAAATATGCATTAGTGGGTAGGGGTTGTGGAAAAAGGCCCTCAAATCTGTTGTGGTTTTAACCTAAACTGGGATTTGAACCCTATTTTAGAAAACCAGTACTAGGTCAATACAACTGTTTCGTCCTGCCAACTCCCACCTTTTACAAACACTTTGGATTATCAGAGAGAGAGAGGGAGAAAGAGAGAGAGAGAGAGAGAGAGAGAGAGAGAGAGAGAGAGAGAGAGAGAGGGAGAGAGAGAGTTGAAATGCCATTTAAGAAAAAGTAAAAAGATCATTTTCCTAGATTTGCTATGACTCTCTGGGAGTAAACTTTATACTGTACCAGACACGTATTTTTGTCTTTTATATAGGACGTAGATTTTGGTGCAATTCAGTTGATCTAAGCATACTTCATGTGCTAAACACATCATAAACAGGATTTTTGTCCTTACAGGGATTCCAGTCTGAAGGTGGGGATACAAATATTCCTGTAAACAATCACAACACTTTGAAAATGGCCACGCTTGGACTAGGGTAAAGGACTGTTGGGTTTGTCAACTTTTATTTAGCTGACAACCGAATACAGTACTATACCAGTCAGGGATCAGCCTAACAAAGAGAAAAGCAAGGAAGGAAGGGTGTGGTGGGTGTGTGGGTGGACACTACTGTCATCCAGCTGCTCCTCTGAGTAATTAGCGAAAGCCAGAGAAAAAATGGTATTGGAGAACTTGGAACACAAACCATGTCAGAATAAATTTGGCTCTTGGAAAATTTAAGCATATTTGCTAATTTCTGATAAATATTACTTTGGTTATAAAGAACAAGAGAAATATTTTTGTTAGCCAATAGTTACTTTTACTTAAAATGTTTATTATTTGAAGGATACAAATAGATCTCTGGTAATAGATTATGAAAATCACATTTGATAACTAAATGTAAAAAAAAGTAAAATCTAATAACTACAGACATTTATATAGACCTTTTCTCCCAAAGCTTTCGGCAAATATTACTATGTATACACAGGAATAGTGCTGAAATGTAAGTTTAATAGTTACTACTGAAAGGACTAACTGTTAATCTAAGGAAAGAGTAGCAAATGGCTGATCTAAAATATAGGTCTGCAGAATATAGGTGTACATTTGGAAATGAAAACTCACAGCACTTCACCTCATCTCAATGTGTTTTTCATGTTTCATTTCATTTTAATTGAATTACAAGTCTTATTTACCTCTAGTCTTTTACTAAGTGTCTCACTGTGTTTGTATTTTTTTTTTTTCCTGAGATGGGGCCTAAGGTAATTTAATGGTTGCTGTGGGGCAGTAAATACCAGGGTTGGTGGCCCTTCCTTTCTGTAGATAGTAGCCCTGGCTCTTTAGCACCTCCTAGCGTGAAGAAGGCTGATTTACCAGTGCCATCTACTGTACCTGTATTTCTCTGGAACCAAGAATGTTCTTAGTCATCTGAGAAACACCATCTCTCTCAAGCCAGTTTCATTTAAGAAATATTTGATCAAATGAGTTGCGACTGGGCTGCTAGATGGCACTGATTAAAAGGAGAATGCTTGTCCTACCTGTTTGGACAAAGTGTAAATTACGTGGCAATAATATTTTTAAAGACTAGAAAATATAAAATATTTAATGTACACACTTTGGGTCCTTACTGTAAAATACTAATTATTTTAATACATTATCAAAGCATGCCTGGCAATGACAGAAATATAAATTAAGGTTCTTTACATTTCCTGTAATGATATTAAAATTTCAATTCAATGGTTATTTGAAATAACATTTAAATTCAGGGGTTAAAGTGCCTGCATTGAATCTTGAAGGATAAATAAGAGCATGCAGATGGGGTTGGACAGGGAGAGAAAAATTCCAGAAAGACAGACAGAAAAAGAAAGGAGCATGTACAAAAAACAGAGAAAGAAGATTCCAGAACAAAGTACACATACTGCACTGGCGAAGGGCTGGGGTTAGACAGGCCCGCGTACAGTCCTAGCTTTGGGGCTTGATGACTACATGATCTCTTGGCACTTTATTTAATCTCTTGGAACTGGCCAGTTGACAGACATCTAATTAGTAGTGCCAATTTTCTTGGGAACACTATCAAAAATTAAAATGGAAATAAAAATTAGAGTATTAACATTTAACAACAACAAAATGAAGTCTGGATGAGGAATGCTAATGTTTAAAAATACTATAAATGTTTTAAATTTCAAATGATACAGTCTTACAGAGTAAATCATGTCTAGAAGTAAGTGTATGTTTGTCTTTTTCTAGCACTGTATTGAAAAGATAGAAAAAAAAATCAAGGGGTTTATTTCTCATATGTCCAAATAATATCCAGCAATTTAAAAAAACAAGTTTAGCGAAAGTTAGAACAATGTATCACCCTCATCATTTGCTGAGAGGAAGCCTGCTTGATTAATGTAATTAAAGGGTTGCTTGTAACTCAAGACTCAATTAAAAAAATAAATTTGGCCTTATTACTTTACTTCCAACTGGTGGTTTTCCTAGTGTGATTTTTGAGCTAAAATCTGCGGCTGCTTTGTTCATGACACATGAATTGTTTTAGCACATCCTTTCCCCTGCTGTGCATATGATTAAGAAAGCAGAGGTTAAATAGTGCAGTAAAGAATTGGGTAAATTCATTCTATTTTTACTCACAGTGCCAGTTAGTCTCCCCTCCCCCCTTTCAGGACTGGAGGAACTCAGGAACCTATTATTGTCTTCTGAAATTATTTAAGATACATTCTTATGCTGAAAATATGACCTCTCTCTTTTAGCATTTTCTAGTAGACTGATTTTGTGATACCTGAGCTGTGGGTATTGTCTGTACAGCATCGGAAAGAAAACCAAATGCAAGTTCGTTCTACCATTATCGGGTGCTAATGTATGCTGGGTACTGTAATAAAGTTTTGCATATCCTTGCATATCCTTTTTTTTTTTTTTTACTTTGTGAGAATCCTATAAGTATAATCATTCTCATTTTTAGAAAAGGAATAAGAGGCTCTGCAATATTATGCTAATGTTCCAAGACCTCCAATTAGCAGGTGACACCACGGAGGTGCTAAATCTGGTCTATCTTATTCCAAATCTGAGTTCTTATACACTTGTATGTGCGTGTGTGTGTGTGTGTGTGCATAGTTTGAGTCAAGAAATCTGGATCTACCTTCGGTAGAGAATGAAGTGTATATTTAGTATAACACAGGTTAAATTCAATTGACTAGAAATCTCATGTGCGTGCTGTCTAATGTGGCTGAGACTAGAGTACTGTGTGTCAAATGGTAAGCAGCATGGAGGGCAGTATAGTACGTGGGGAGCCATGACAAATGTAACATGTTTAAAGCAAACGAACCCTTTTCTTTTCTTAAACCTGTTCCTTCCCCACTCTTCCCAGTAATAGTTAATGGTGTAATATCCACCAAGCTGTCAAACTAAACCCTGGGAGGCATCCTCGATTCCTCCTTTTCCTTCACCTTTAGCATTAATTCTTCAGCAAGCTCTGTCAGATCCGCTCTGAAACATATCTGAAATTGACTTCTTGTTACCTTCTCTGCCACTTTCCCTTCCAAGTACAGAACACCCAGGCCACAGCCATCACCTCCCACCTGGTCTCCCCACGTCCTCCAATCTATTAAGCATCAAGTAGAAAGAACAGCCAAAGTGGATTTTCTGAGGCCTAAAGTTGAATCATGATACAAAATTAGGTATGAAAGTGAGCATGTAGTTCATATAAGTGAGCATATAAAATAATAAATGAATCGACAATAAATTACATTTATTAAAAAGTTAAATTCTCCAAGTAGTACAAAATTAAAAGTTAAATTTAAAAGTTGGTTGACTGCTTACTCCATATCTTTAATACATTTTTGGAGTTCATACTCAGGTCTTCAAATATGGTAATGTTGTAATATTACTTTCCAGTGAAAAAATAAGATTAGTCAGTCTTTCCTCTAGTTAGTTAATGGAAATGTTTTTATTATTAATTATTTAGGAAAGTTTAAGCCTCACAATTTATCACTAGTAATATCATGCATATTTTAGGATTGATGTCATATTTCAGGAAACCTTTAGCAAGTTCTCTTAGGTCCATGCATAAGTTGCAAGACCTAAGGTTCTTTCTGAGTTCTCTTACTCAGGCAAGAATTTAAAACTCTTTACTCCTTTAAGAAATGACATTCATTAGCCAATTTTTACTGATGCTCTCATTGTGGAAGCATATTATAATTTTTATCTTAATTTATATTAGTGTTTTTATTCGAATTTAAGAAACAGAAATCATTTTTTCCAATGTCATATGATTTATTTTCCTCTATTAATTGGATCATCAACAAATCTAGAAGCCTCCTCATTGTTTCTATTTAAAATGCATCTCTTCTTATTGGATCAATACTTTTATTATGATCTGAATTTTGGGGAGTTGCAATTTACTTCTTGTTCTCACAATAATTTATGGATTTTAAAGGTCATTTGTATTGCTCTTGTTTCATCTTTCATTATGTTTTGATTTTTCTCAATTCCTTAATAAATCAATTTTAAGATGACCAAAGAAGTTACCTTGCATATAAATCCTGATTATAAGTTTCAACTTTCCACTTGTTGAACTAAAACATTCCAAAAATCTGTCCAAATTACAGTTAAAGTGGTATATTCAAAATTTATTGAATAAAATGTTTGCATTTCATTTGCACTTTGGTTTTTATTCCAAGTCTTCAAAAATATATTTTAGAGTTCTTAAAATGTCATTTCACTCATGGCAAGACTTGAATAGCTTTTTACACAGCTGATGTTTAGTAGAATTTTCCATAGATTATATTCAAGTTCCATACATTTCAAACCTGTTTTCTTCTCCACTACTCACACACGTCCAGAGCCTGGCCCGAGAGGACACACACTGCAATATGACCTTACACTGACACTTTTGTATGACAGTGTCTCAGGGGTTGGTAGGAGAAACCATCCCTGTATAAAGATGGCTAGATGCACATTAGAGAAAGAGATTCTTTTCCAGTTCAATGGATGACCTTTTCAATATATGTGTGCTTATCTAGCCCCAGGTCTCCAACTGTTCGTAGGAAGTTTATGTGTTGTCATTCCTATATCATATTAACCTTCAAGTATTTAACACTGAACTCACCACAACAACCATACTATTACAAAAAAAGTGACCTTCCTCATTATGTTAATGGTACAATTACTCTTTTGCAAGTTCTTGCTTAAATTTTTGCAAATTTTGGTTCATTTTAACTTCTTATTCTTTTATATCCAAATGGTCAACCTATTTCTATGTTAAATTTCCTTTATACAGTCCGTTTCTTACATCTATCCCTTCCTTTCTATTACATCCCTATTTCCTAGCAATTTTTAATAATTTCTCCATTTTTAGCTTCCTAATTAGTCTCTCTCTCCCTAATCACTTTCATTTCAGAATGTTGTGTGTAACACTGCCAAGTTACTCTGCTCAAAATACTGCTTTTATCGTATCAGTCTCATGCTTAACACCTGCAAGCTAAATTGTCGTTTGTAACATTTATGTGAGAATTCTTAACAAAGATAGAGTTCAAAAATGAACTTGAATTCCTGAAGAATTAAAGCTACTTTCATATCTATTAAATATTATTAATTTAGATGAATTGGTTGGAAAGCCAGCTGGAGCTTGAGAGCAGTCTGAATTATATTTTGTAATATTTCCTGAATAGACTTCATTTTCAAGTGGTAGAGATTCTCAACCCTTCAAGCAAGAGTCCCAGACAATTTTATGCTCCTGCCCAAGGCATCCTCTATTTGTAATGAGTTAGCTTCTAGTCTATGCATCTAGAATCTTACTAGTTATGTATTATCCTTAAGAAAATTAAGAAAATAGTTAATTATTTTCTGCCAGACTTAGTTTCTTGCAGAGCCCCTGTCGAAAAAGACCAGAAGAATAAGCAAAACTTCTCATAAAATGTTCTAAGTAGAGATTCTGGATCTACTTTAATGACGTTGAAAAGCAAAATACAACAAAACAGAACCAAACTTCATTCTAATTAGTAATGGCTATTTCCATACACACAGCAAATGCTGTGAAATTTAAACTCTGTCCTAGTAAATGCGGTTATAAATGTGGCCTGGGTAATCAGGTCTTGGTGTACAGATGAAAGTGCACTCATGAGTGTGTGTGTGTGTGTGTGTGTGTGTGTGTGTGTATGTGCCATATATAACATTCACATTTCTGCACCCCTGAAACTAAACAGCCTCTATGTAACAAGATCAAAATTATAAAGTCTTTGTTCTTTGATAGATCAGTTTGCTATTCGTGTAGACCAGATTGATACATCTGAAATTCAGTTATTTGAATTCAAATATGGTTATTACTGTAAATAATTTGAAATAAGATTCAAGCTACTACAATATTTATTTTCCAAGTACTTGTTAAGATAGTCTAATTTTTATGTTAGGGTTATAGAAGGTTTTGTGTGTGTGATGCTGGGGCTCAAACTCAGGCCTTTGAGAATGGTAGGCAAGTACTCTACCACTGGGCTACATCCCTGCCCCAGGAAAAACTAATTTTTGAGAGGAGAAAGTATGGTATAATATTTTGATTCAGGACCTGCCATTAAATATTTTAAAAATGAAGTAAATAGTACATGTCTGTTTATAAAGTAGTGACACTAGTGTATTTGAATGTCATGAAGCTGTTAAAGTGACAGAAAACCCAACATCCCGGAAGAATTAAGATTCTACTTTATTTTTCCTGCACATTAGCAGTCCAGAGGTGGCTAGTACAGAGCTGTTATTGTGCTTCTGGTTTTCTGCACTCTTTCAGCTCCTTTTCTTTTCTTACTACTGTGCTGGTTTCTACTCTACTCTCAAGATCACCATGGTCCAAACTGGCTGCCACACGTGAATCTATCTTTTCCATGTTCTAGCCAGTAAAACAGGAAGGTTAAAAAAAAAAAAACCCAAACAAGAATATGTTCTTTCCCTTAAAAGACATGTCCATCATGTTACACATGTTTTAAACAAGACACAGTGGTGTATGACTGTAATTCCACCTGCTTGTGAAGCTGAGGCAGGAGGATTGCAAGGTCAAAGCCAGCTTGGGCAATCTAGTGAGATTTTATCACAAAATAAACAATTTTTACAAAGGGCTGGAGATGTAGCTCAGCATTCCCTGAGCTTAATCCCCAGTGCTAGGGGGAAAAAACCCCCAAAAAACTAAAGTCACACATTATGTTTGCTCACATCTCATCAGGCAAAACTTACTTTTGGCTGAGCGTACCAAGGTACAGGTTAAGAAATGAAGACTATTTGCCACTTACTACTCACCCAGCCCAGAATCATCTAAGAGGGAATGGATGTTGGAGATAACCAGATACACTGCCCAGAGGTGGTACTGTCCTCATTTTGATGTGCTCCCTAACTGTATAATAACAGAGCATACCTGCTCTGGTCCCCTCTCCTTGGAGGAGGTGATGGTAGGCAGATTTATGCAAAGTATACCCAGTTACAGCTGGTTTTCAGCCTTCCCTGTGCATCAAAATCATGGAGCTTTTAAAATCTAGAAGATACTAAGTCCTATCCTGTCTATTGGCTGTTGGGGAGTGGGCGAGTGTTAATGGTCTCTTTTTCAAAGTGCTCCGGGGGAACCAGGTCTGTGGACAGCTTAGAGTAACAGTACAGGGACCAGTGGTGGGACTTCTGAACAACAGCACTCCAAGGCTCTTAATTCGGGAAAGGGCTACAGGAAAGACTGAGCCAAAACTATGGGCTCCATTCTGCTCCTTCCTTCCTTCTTCTCACTTCTCTTTGTCACTCATTCTTCTCTGCTCCAACTCTCATCAAGCCTTTGGAGTAGTTTTTGCTATGGCTTATATGACAGAGGAAGCACAAAGGGAAATAGTAATTTAGGATTGAAAAAGTTTCCTGAAAGGAGACTGATGGTAAGTAATGATAACATCGCAGCTATAAACGGCTCCTTGAAGATGGGGCTTTCACTGTTTTAAGAGGGCCTCTCTGACAGCAGAAGCTTAAGAAAGTCCCAGCAAGGAGTAACTCGCTGTACTGGAAACAGACTGCACTTCTCACTCTGCCTGCTATGAGGCTCTTGGTGGGAAATGAGGACCCCGGATTTCAGGACTGTATAATGACCCAGTCTTAGATGATATCACCTGGATGACTCTGATGGTGCTGACAGAAGACTGATCTCAGACATTCTTGCAGTCTAGAAAGACTTCTTGCAGCAGATTGTTCTGATTTCGAATTAGCTTTCTGAAGAGGACCTGTTTCCTTTGGACTAGGGGCCAAGCGGTACGCACATTTAAAGGCTCTTTGGAGTCTGCTCTGCATCCCTTTGAGGGGCATTTTTTAGATGGCCCCACTTTTATTTTACTGATTTTAGACTGATCTACAGAAGCACCTTAGATTTCACCTTTGCTTATCAACAGAACTCCATATATTCCTGGCCCTGGGAAATTTCATTATTTTGGAGTTTCGTTGGAACACAAGATGCTCAGTTCTAAGCTTACTTTATTTAAAATGCTAAGGTTACTTTTAGGTTAAATTGAGTTTCTCAATTATGCTTCTAATCTAATCTGGTCTCTCTAATTAAGCCATTTTTACTAAGAGAAACTAACACCATTTTCCATTTTGCCTCACATTTTCTCATCCTATTTTTGTTTTTATTTTAACATTTTGTCCTACACTTCTAGTCTGGATGAGCTTACTCATAATCTTTTGATCATGTCTCTGACTTCAGAAAGAGCTGCACTTACTTCTCCATGTATGAGCATTGCTGGCTACCTATCAGTCTGTGATTACAGACATCAACTTTGAAAAAGCAGTGTTTTCCCTTCCCATTTACAAGAGACAGATTTAAAGGGATTTATGTGAAGGACAAAAATCGCTTGTGTTTTCTGTTGACATAAAATGCTGCAGATAGCTTTCTGGTTTCTCTCTTAAGTCTCTTTAATGTTCCCGCCCTACTTCTTGAAAAAAGTCTTAATTAGGGTCTAGTAGTTCTTAACACCTGTTTAATTTCCCATTGAAGGAGGAGGGAGGGCTTTTAGTTTTTGTGTAGTTAGGGATCCTTGACAAATTAGAGAAGGTTGGGCAGAGAAACAATAGACTAAGGCAGGAAAACAGCAAATATAACAGGCAACATTGGACACCTAAGCCCACCAATCCAAGACTTGTGCATATATCGAAACTTTATAATGCACGTGAAGAATAAAGAGTTTTGGGGTATATATGACTATGTGTGCATGCATGTGTGTGTGCATTGCCCCATATGATAAAGTTCACATTTCCTTAACCTTGAAACTAAGCAGAGAAGGAGGGTTAGGGCTGAGAGGAAAACAAATGAACCAATTATTGAGATAGACATATCTCATAAGTAACATTAATATATTCTCTGAGAAAGTATTATTTCTTGAACTGGAGGAAAAAGCCTAACAGTTTGCAAAAAGTCACCTTTTGCGTATTTTTGATGTATACCAATGAATATGTATTGTAAACTTCCATTTTTTCCTTTTGTAACTTAAAAAATATTTTAGTCAATGCTTCTAATAAGCAAACTGAGTTTATTATGTAACTCTGAAAATGTCTTAGCTGAGGAATTTATCTTCCTACTTAGGGATTTGACCGTGTTCTTTCCTCTTTAGCATTTAAGTAAAAATCAAGGAAAAATCCATTTCAATAAAATAATTAAGAAATGTAAATGAAAAGTCAACATCTCTCAATTTGTACTTTGAACTGCAAATCTTCTGAACTGTAAATGCTTTTTATATTTTGAAGGCAATTTTTATTTACAAATTTTAAGAAATGACCAAACTATATTGAATTGCAGTAATCCTGAACGTGATTGGATTTGTCACTTAGTTTGGAAAATCATTCTCATGGGCTCAGGGTGAAGTTGTAACCAAACCTCCACAGGAGGGCACTATAGTGTGACTCTGCTACAAATTGCAACCGCCGCAACCTATCCGGTCCCTGATCCACTGTCTCAAGCAGAGTCCTTGTCCTGAACTAGAAAATTCCACTCTTCAGAACTCAGGATAGGTTGGTTTCATGTATGGTAAGTATTTATTTTCTTTGATAAACATGATTTTAGGTAATCTAATCTCACTTTTGAGGCATATATACAGCATAAAATTTTATCTCAAAATACAGCAAAATTAGTAGCATGCGTGGTCTGAAAGAAGCAAAACCTTAAATAGGCCAAATTATATAATGCTTTAAAAAATATCAGTAACATTTTAGAGCTACCAAACTAAGCAATCAAAACCAAAAGGCATTACAATAAATGCCCTTATTACTTACAAGTAATATGTATTTATAAATAGTAAGTATAAATGGTACTACTTACATATGGTATATATTACTTATAATGGCATGTCTAGCTAACTAGACAGTGGATAAATCAATCTTAGTGAATGTAGAAATAGAATCAAGATATAAATTCCAAAGCATTTCCAGACTAGCTCTTCTTATCCTCCTAAAGGCTCTAAAAACATTCATTATAATAATAAAGAGAGATATTGGGTCCAAACTAAGAATTTAAAAATATCTCTTCTCCTAACTTTCAATTTAACTAGTATATTTTCAAGTCATTCTCCAGGAGACAAAATATTTTAATATTTTGCTAGATTTAAATCAATATAAAAGTAATTATAATCTTGGCAGTTGCCATGTGTCTTCGTGAGTCTTGACTTATTATTTTGAGGACTAACAGCCATGCAAGTCCACGAAAGCCATATTGAACAGACAGTTTCATTAAATTTGAAAAGTAACAGAATAGTGGTTATAGATATAGATTATGTGGTTCCAATAAGTATTTATATAAAAAATCTGTTTCCAGCTTATTCATTTCATTATAGTTTAACCAAAAAATGTCATTTGGGTAAATCCTAACAATGAAGGGAAAGACTGGTGAAAAGTCTTGGGTGTTTTCAATATCTTTATGGGTGATACATATTGTCTTAGAGTCAAATACCGGTAGTTTTAATGTTCTGGGAATTTATAATCAAATAAAATAATGTAACTGTAGCATAAATCTGGCCATTTTCTGAACTTGCATTCCCTATCAGAAATTGATGGCTTTATGACTTCACAAAAATGCGAAGTACTTGCTTAAAGCTGAGGAGTTCTCTCAACTTTTGATGGTTCACACCTGGATTGAATAATTAAATTTGTTAGTAATTAAAGTGCTAGTTCATTTCTTTCCTGGGAAATCAAGACAGCCTGTTTTAATTTAAATATCTTTGCTTTTAGCTTGTACTCACAGATCTTTGGGCTAATAAATAATTCAAAAAGTAGATTTAAAAACTAAAAAAGAAAGTCAGACAAATAATCTGGATGCATATAATAAAATTACTTTGAAACATTGTTAAGTAAAACTGGCAAATTTACACATTCAGATCCTTAAATAGAACAATAATATAATCAATGTTTTCCTTTGCTTTTAAATGTACAATCTAGCTAACTAGAACATTTGAATTATTTATTGTTTGGAAATTTTAGGGGAGACAAGTTTTAATCAAATGACTCGATACCAGTAACTCAAAATAATGCAACTTCTGTGATCTATATTAAGAATGAGGCAATTCCACGAGATTTTATATTACTAAAGATACTAAAAATATTTTATTCAGGAATTTTTCTTTCTTTTCCTTCCCTTTTTTTTCCTCCCCAAAGTCAGGAAGATGTGCCACTAGTTTTTTTTTTTTTTTCCCCTATGCAATACACTGTGGCATGTCAATATAAATGTGAATTTTGCTAAAACAAAACACTCCATTTCTTAAGTACTCATCAAAATTATGCAGTAAAAATCTATTTAATTTTCAAGTTTGATGCCTCTTAAAAATCCAGTATTTTGAGAGATAACTATTGCTTCTATCTTAATACAAGAAAAATCAGAAGGGGATATATGACATTAAATGAAAACTAGAAACCCCCACAATACAACTGGTAAGAGGAAGAAAATAGGAAGCTGATGATCCTGGGTTTTCTATGGATTTCATTTTCAGGCTAAAGAAATGACACAACTCTGACTCCCTGGACAGGATTATTTAACAACACAGTCACCAGAACTTGTAGAAAGCAGCTTCTCCTGGTGGCTCATGTGAACTTACCCATTGTTCCCTTGGTTCTTATTTAAAATATTCCCTCAATCTTCTCTTATTTTTCTTAACCTTCAGCACATTTTCGAAAAGCAAGAATAATTATTTTTTAGAATAGTCATCTTTGTCTGATGTTTCCTCATGATAGCTACCATTCTGTTTTTTGATACCATATACAAGTGAAATCGTGCAACATTTATCTTTCTGTAATTGGCTGTAATTAGTTTATTTCATTTAGCATAACTCTCAAGATTCATCCATATTGTTCATATTGTAGAGTTCCCCTCTTATTAAAGGCCAAATGGTATTCCATTGTGTATATACACCCCATTTTATGTACTCATTTATCTGTTGATGTATGTTTGGGTTGTTTGCACATCTTGGAGATTGTAAACGATGCTGCAGTGAATATAAGAGTGCCAATAAAACTTTGAGATTCCGATTTCAATTATTTTGGATAAATACCCAGAAGTAGGATTGCTATATTATAAAGTAGATACCTTTTTAATTTTCGAGGACCCTCCATATTGTTTTCCATAGTATCTCTACTGACCATGTGCAAGGGCTTCAATTTCTCCATGTCTTGTCAACATATCTTTCTTTTAATTTTATATTTTAAAATATCAGCTAGCTTGACATGTGTGAGGTGGTACTTAATGGTGATTTTGATACATTTTTCGGATGGTTAGTGATACTGAGCATCTTTTCAAATAGTAATTGATTGAGAAATGCTATGGCACACAATTATAGGTTATTTTTGCAATCAGAACTTGTGGTTAGAGGAGTATCAACTTGCTTGGCTTTGGGATCTGCCTGGGGGCGGTGGAGCACACTTCTAGGGTTGTCTGGGTGGGTCATAGAAGGGTGGCCTTAGGGTTTCTGTCTGACTCCAAACAATGACCCCCTGCTCTGCTTAAAGGTTGCCGTGAATTAAGCAGCTTTGCTCCACTATGTTCTTTTCCTACGATGTTCCTGCCTTGGAGCCAGCTGACCATGAGCTGAATCCTCTTAAAATGTGAGCCAAATTAAACCTTTCTTCCTTTTGGGTATCAGATATTGTGTCCAGCAATAGAAAAGTCAACTAACACAGGACTTCAGGATAAAGGATAATCCTTAAGCATGCTCACTGTTACTAAAATATCACCGTTCTGGGCCTTCTTATAAGACAAAGTTGGAAAAAATTACATTATCTATCTTGAAACCTGGTAGTTCATACTGATACCTCCCATATAACATCCTTCTTTTATAGTGACAAAGCCCATTTTTCTTAATATATTTACTTATCTGCTCATTTCTCCCATATGTAACCACTTTTCAAAGCTGTGTCGGAGGAAAGCTTGATCCTAGATACACATTGTCCTCTTCCTCCCCCTGTTGTCCCTGGCCAGGATCCAAGAAGGGGAATGAGAATGGAATGAAGAAAGGAGGAGGGAGGCAAGCCTTAGGAGTCCTGACCCTCGCCGCATCAGTCCCCCGCACAGCTGCCAGTTGTGTTGGCTGAAAGCTGGACTTGGGGTAGATAAACTGTATCTCTCCAGCCTACTCCCAAGTGTGTTGAAAGAAGCTTAGCTTGATCCAAATTTCTGAATATCCAAATTCTGAACTAAACTTTTGGGTTCTATTAATATTAATTGAAATAACCAGGTTAAATACATAAACATATAAAAGCAACTAGAAATGTCATATTTCCCCCTTCTTTTGTAATCTTGTGGGTTCAAAGCATTTTTTTATCTTTGAAGGGTGATATAAAATGCATAGAGATTTTATAGATTATATCCTTTTTAAATGACAAAGGGAAATCTAATGAGCTTGCTTAAAAGGTTGGCTCTTTATTGTTTTATTTTTGTTCAGAGATCTGCAATAACTTGGTGACTTTGGGTGTGGCTTTATCAACTTGACAGACCAATTGCAATATTGGTAAACCTGTCTCAGTTTGTCCATATTTCAGGAAAGATATTTTTATTATCAAATATCTGAGATTTGACATGCCAGATGTTAAAAGTCATGTACCTAAATATAAGAACTAATTTGGTGTATTTAAAAGAAATACAAACAAGAAAAGTAGAGAAAAAAACCAACAACACAAAAGAAAACTTACAGAGTGAAAAGGAACTAAAGAAATCAGAAAGAAAGCTTTTAAAAATTCAGAAAGGCACATAGCCCATATCTTTAGATGCATTCAGAAGTGTGTTGAAATAAAAGAAGGCTAAAAAATGGATTTAGTCCTGTAACATTAGAATCTAAAAATATTGATGTTTGTGACCCTCAGAATTTAAGCCTCTAGAAATAAAGTTTAAAACCAATTCTGTAACAGATGCTAATGTAAATGATGCTTACAGGCATTGATAAAACACTTTGCCTTCCTTCTACTAACATATTCCATAATTATACTGTGACTTAAATAGTTTATATATAGAGAGATGAATGTGGAACACAAGAAAAGTGTTCATACATTAGCATTCAGAGTAAGTAATTCAAACATCTAATTGTTCCAGCCCAAAGAATATTTTAAAATATTACCAGTTAGGTGTTCAAAATTATTTTGGCTTTTTTTTTATTAAGTCACATTGATCATTTGCAAAATTAGAAGATGTTTTTGATGAACATAGATGCACATCAAGAAAATAGAGAAAAGGAATAGAATGACAATTATCAAGAAAATACTTCAGATTTTCTTTTATCCCAGATGCATGCAAAAACCATTTTTTTTCTAAACATAGCGTCTGCTATTTGAAAAGAATTATGGGTGAAAACAGATACTCCTAGTTTTTTTAAAGCCACGGAAATTCTGTGGATAAGGGGTTTTGAGTGTACATTCTTTGAACTCCAGAGCTCTTTTAGATGCATCTTAATTAAGTTGAAACAATTTGAATATCTTCTTAAATATTCTGTGAGCATCAGTGAAATCTTACTATTGTAAAAAAATGTTCTTGAAATTCACACAATACCAAATTTATGGATCTTTCCCTTTGTAACTGAAATGATTTGAAATTTTAAAATCTTTGTAAATTCCAGAGTTTTTTTTATTGTGGATGGTAAGACTATATATATATGTGTGTGTGTGTGTGTGTGTGTGTGTGTGTGTGTGTGTGTGTGTGTATATATATATATATATGTATATATGTATATTTTTGGTAGTTCCACAAGTACTGGTTCAGCTCAATAAATGTTTACTGAATGTTTTTCTACTTTAAGATCTGTAGAAAAGTCAATTAAATAAGAAATAGCTCAACCTTCAAGAAGTCTATAATCTAACAGAAGGTGGTAACTCAAAGATGACATTTTATTTCTTGTTATTTATACAAGTTCTATAAATGCAGGAGGTTGAGTAAGAAAGAGATCATGTAGTTCTGGACAATCAATGATTCCACAAATAAGAGTATTTTTTAACTATCATGTGTGTAGTGGGTTTTTTTTTCCCCCGGTACTGGGGATTGAACCCATGACATTTGCATTCAACTATGATCCCCAGACCTTTTTTATTTTTTGAGACAGGGTCTTACTAGTTGCCCAAGCTGGGCTCAAAATTGTGATCATTCTGCCTCAGTCTCCCAGAGTGCTCGGATTATGGCGTACACCACTATGCCTTGCTTTAGCTTTTTTCCTAGCAATTTTTGTTTAGATTTATTTTTTGGATAAAGAGTTGTTCCAGAGAATTTTCGATTTGATAACAACTTTTATTGTATTTTTTTTACTTGTTCTTCATTTCTAATTTCAATGCATCATTGTCAGGTAGTTTATATACTATTTCTAATTACTGAGGTTTCTTTTGTGGACTGAAATATTGAATTTAAGGAATTTTAAATGGATGCTTAAAATAATGTCTTCTCTGTAGACAACAGATATAAATAAGTTTGGTGTGTGTGCACGTGCGCGCGCGCGTGTGTGTGTGTGTGTATGTGTGTGTGTGTGTGTGATGTATTGATATCCACTAGAAACCATTTAGTATGGAAGAGCTAAACAACCAGTCAGACAAAATGACCTTGCAAGTTGACATCGACTCGCTGTTGGCCTCAGTTTGCTCAGGGCTGGTGTGATGGGCACATGGCTGGCCATTTTGAATTTATGTGGGATGCTTTAATGACTGATTGTTACTCCACAGCTGCTCAATAGATTAGGCATTATCTGTATTTTCTTTCTCTATCAGATCCTTTCTTCCCCCTTCCCTTCACAGCTGTTAATCTTTACTACCAATTTTGTACCAAAACTCCATTTTGATGTATGATTATGGGCAACCAAGCTTGCGACAATGAGTATTAGCCAGATTGGGTTGACAGCTGGAATTCTCAGAAAGAGGTACCTGGATAAATGGAAGATATGCTTCCTCAAACTTTGTACATTTTGAGATTATTTCATGTTGTCTGAACATTTAAATACCAATTTGATAGAATAGGTCATTCTGGAGTCAAATGTCTTTTCTTCTTAAACTCTGTTGATCCAGTTTAATAATATTCTTACATCTAAAGGTGCTAATGAGAATTATTAAGCCAGTGGTTTCTTATTGTTTTTAAAGCCCCTTCCTTTGTTGGTGACTAATTTTTATTGCCTGGATGCTGAGATACGATAACTTCACTAGACTATATTTCAGGGCTACCATTCTTTACCATCCTCTCCCAGAACAGTAACTGCCTTTGTTCTTTAGATCCCATCTTCCTTCAATTCATAAATATTTCAATTATTTCATGAATAATTTTGTATTTTATTCATTTCTGCTGTTTTCTTCAAAGACAGTAGTGCCACAGATGTTGGATCTCTACTGGATCCCTGGTGATCCTTGTCACCATGTCTTTCTGTTCACATTACTTCTGTGATTTTCCTGAAGCTTGCTCTCCATGTCATAGGTTGATTTTTTTTGCAGTATAATTTTTACTCTTTACTCTTTCAAAATATTTCAAAGTCCTTTAATGTCATTATTTTCTCTCTCTCTTTAGAAGGTCAGTTTAATTTTGTTGTTTCTATCTTTACATGTCATAAATGTTTAATTTCTCTGGAGGTTCAAAGTATGTATCTTTTTTTCATAGTTAAGTGGTTTTTAATATATTTACAAAGTTGTACAACTGTCACTCTTAATTCCACAACCAACACTCATCATCCCCCCAAATCCCAGTATCCATGAGCAGATCCTCCCCACACCCTCCTCCCCTAGCTCCTGGCATCGAACGCACTTTCTGGAACAGGACAATTTCTAAAACAGAGAAAAGATCATCCTTCAGGGCAGGGGAATAAAAGTTCTTCAGGTGTCATTTCACTGTGTTTTTCCCCTAGTATGTGTTTCAGTATATAATGATTCACTGTGAGGAGGTGGTTCGTGTATAGAACATATCTTAATTCTTTTTAAGTCCCCTTTCTTTCAGCTCCCTCCCTCTGCCTCTATCTCTTGGGTCCTTTCTCAACCACCAAAGATCTATCTCTCTGTTTGTTTTTTATGTTCTTTAATTTGGGTTTCTCATATAAGAGAAACACTGCAATCTTTAAGCTTGTGTGTCTCATTTATTCACTTAACATTATGGTCTCAAGGTGCCTCCATTTTTCGTACAAATGAATCAAATTTATCCTTCATTATGGCAGAGTAGTATTATGTTTTGTCTATATATATCACATTTTCTTTATCCATTCACATATTGATGGATAAAGAGACCACTTCCAAGATTTAACTATTATGAATTGTGCTGCTGTAAACATCAGGTATGAGTGCATCACTGTAATATAATGTCTTTAACTCTTTGGGAAGATACCTACAAGGGGAATAGCCAGGTTGAATGGAATTTTTATTTTTAGTTTATTGAGGAATCTCCATACTGATCTCCGTAGTGGCTGTTTACATTTCCACCAACAGTGTAGAAGATTCTTCCCCCCACCCCTGCATCCTAGGCAGCATCTGTTAATATGTTACTATGATTGCTTGATGATGACCATTCTTTCTGAAATAAGATGGATTTTCAATGTTGTTTCCATTTGTATTTTTTAATAACCAGTGGTGTTGAATTTTTTTTTCACATATGGTTTGGCCATTTGTACATCTTTTGTAAAGTGTCTATTCATTTCAGTTGCCCATTTTTAGCTTACAGTCTTTTATTTTGGGAGGTCTAATTTTGTGAGTTTTTGTATACTCTAGGTATTAGTTCTCTGTCAGAGATGTAGCTGGCCAAAAATTTTTTTTATAGATTTTTATTAAAATTTATCCAAAATTATTCAAACTTACAGGCCATTACAGAAGCTTACAGACCATACTACCTTGTGACTTTTGCTTATAACAACGAGCAATGTAAACAACCACATAGATGCAGCATTAAGTCACAACTACATAAAGTTACTGTTTTGAGTTTGGGTTATTATGTTCTTGTTTTTAGGATATCATTACTCCTCTGGATTCCCATTCCCCTCCCCCTTTTCCCTCTTCTTATTCCCTTGGACCCTTTGTCTGTTGGCTTAGATCTGACCCTTTGCCTTTTTGTATCCATTGTTTACCATTTTCTTTTGTCTTTTGCCTCACTCAAATGAGGGATACCATATGGTATTCAAGCTTGCGAGTCTAGTTTATTTCATTCAACATTATATTTTCCAGGTCCATCTATTGTCCTATAAATGACTCTAATTTGTCTTTCTTTATAGCTGAATAGTATTCCATTATATATAGATACCACATTTTGGTTATCTGGTTATCTGTTAAAGGGTATACAGGCTGCTTCCAGCATTTAGCTGTTAAGAATTGTGCTGCTATAAACATCAGTATGCAGGTATCACTGCAGTATGATGTCTTTAGCTCTTCAGGGAAGATATGTAGTAGGAGAATGCCTGGATCGTACGGGATTTCTACTTTCAGACTTTTGAGAAATCTCCGTACTGATTTTTATAATGGTTGTACTAGTTTGCATTCCTACCAACAGTGTAGGAGAAACTTCAGAGCTGATCCACACCCTTGAACTTATGGACCTAACAGATATATACAGTATTCCACCCTGCCACAATCAAGTATACATTCTTTTCAGCAGCACATGGTACTTTTTCCAAAATAGATCACACTTTTTCCAAAAGAGCCCACAAATTTGGCCAAAGTAAATATAAAATAATTGAAATTATCCCATGCATACTATCTTACCACAGTGCAATGAAAATAGAAATCAATGAAAGAAGAAAAGTGAGAGAAGTCAAAAGCTCATGGAAACTTAACAACTTACTCCTAAACAACCAATGGGTCACAGAAGAAGTTACAGAAGAAATTTAAAAAATTTCTGGAAGATAATGACAATGACCACACAACACAAAGAAACCTTTGGGATACTTTGAAAGCAGTTGCAAGAGGAAAATTTATTGCAGTTAATGCATACATCAGGAGACCAGAACAAGCCCACATAAACAACCTTATGAACAGTTATGAGATACTAGAGAAACAACAACAAACCAGCCCCAAACCAAGACTAAGGAGGGAAATCATAAAGATGCAAGCAGAAACTAATGACATTGAAACCAAAAAACTGTACAACAAATAAATCAAGCAGAGTTGGTTCTTTGAAAGAATAAATAAAATGGACGAGCCACTACCAAGACTTACTAAGAGAAAGAGAGAAAAAACCATAGTAATTAGAAATGACAAAGGTGAAATCACAACAGATACTGTCAAAATCCAGAAGATAGTTAGCAACTACTTTGAAAAATTATATTCCAACAAACTAGTAAATATAGAAGAAATGGACAGATTTCTAGACACAAATGAACAACCAAAACTGACTTAAGAAGACGTAAATACACTTAACCCAATCACGAGCAAGGAAATCAACTTAGTAATAAAGAATCTACCAACTAAAAATATGCCCAGGACCTGATGGATTCACAGTTGAATTCTACAAAACCTTTAGGGAGATTATATCTCCAATACTCCTCAAATTGTTCCAAGAAATCTAAAAGGATGGAGTGCTTCCAATAGCCAAAATTTTTTTTCCCCAGTCTGTAGGTTGTCTGTTCTCTCTGTGGGTTGTTTCCTTTGCTCTTCAGAAAATTTTTAATTTGATATGATGTCATTTGTTGGTCCTTGGTGTTGTTTCCAGTGCAAGCGGGGTTCTGTTTAAAGTTCTTACTGATGACTTCAAGAGTTTTACCTTTTTTTTTTTTACCTTCCAGCAGGTTAACTGTTTCTGTTTTAATATTTAGATCTTTGATCCATTTTGATTTTACTTTAATATACAGTGTAAATATGGGTCTAGATTCAATCTTCTGCATGTACATAGCCAGTTTGCCTGGAACCATTTATATAGTTTAAAACTTTTTCTTTAGAGAAAATCTTCATCTGTCTTTAGTGATACTCTTTGTTTATCTGTATTTTCTGTTTCCCTTCTCTGCCTTTACTTCTCTCCAGCCCTCTGTTTTGGTTTAGATCTACAGTGGCCCCCAAAGTCTCATGTGTTTGGAAGGTGACTGGATTATAGGGGTGCTAAAGCTGACTTGCTATTGGGAAGTGGGGTTGGTTGGAAGAGGCAGGTCACTGGGGGCCTAACCTGCAAGGGTAGAGCTCCTTTCTCTGCTTCTCCTTTCTCTCTCAGTTCCCTGGCTGCCATGCGATGAGCACATTTTCCTCTACTATACCCTCCTGCCATGCCACTTGGATGTGGGAGCCAGCCCATCACAGACTGAAACTGTGAGCCAGAATATACCTCTCCTTTAAAATGTGGGTGTTGGGTATTTTGTCCCAGCTACAGGAACGTGTCTAAAACACCCTCTTTCCTTTCCTCCCTTCCTTCCTTTCTCTTCTCTCCTTCTTTTATTCTTTCTTTTTTTCCTGTTTTTTGTTTTACTAAGTAGATCCAATTTTTTAAAAAAATGTTGTACTCGTTTTTAATTGAGAGGATCTTTTTCTGGTGCCCACTAACATTCTCCCAAATTCAGTAAGTAGAAACTAAAAGTAGACACCGCAAAACAGGACAAACTCCTATCATGGAGAAACAGCCTCCAACTTAGGAGTTTCAAAGTATTTTGAGAACAATATCGTATCCCACAGCTTGATGTTGGCCTTACAGTGACACTGCTCTTCAGGGACCGGCTGGAAAGAAGAGGGTGCTGCTTAGAGAAGCCACTCTCCCTGTACTTGCCCGCCTTGCTCCTGCGGCGGGAGACCCCAACCCATGCTGAATAGAGTTTTGGCTTTTTCCAAAAAGAAGGAGGCAGTTATCGGGTTTTCTGTGATGCCCGTGACTTCATACTGTATTCATAAACTGAAGCGTTCGAGCTTGGTGCTCACTACGCTCTCTCAGTGTCATTTAAATAATATCGTACCGTAATAGTCAAACTTTGGAGTTTATAGCACCGGCCCAGGCTTTCTTAGTTTAGGTTGGAAATCAAAGAAATGGTTTTGTAAACATGCCCTTCTGTCATTATGTTTCCAAGAAGCTCATTTTAACTTCCGCAATTTGTTTTTTTAAAACTCAGGAAAGCCACGGTCAAACTTAATGTTTAGTTTAAGATACTGGAAGTCGGGGCTTTATTAATACTTCCTGAAACACACTGAGGCATTTAGAAGTAAATCATATATTGGAATTATTTTACTCCATTAGTTAATGTACTCAGAAGGTGATTTATTTAACCTAATGACTTTCTGCAAAATTAACAAAGTGTTTCCAAAGCATATTTATGAAATGAAAAGTAACTGATGAGTTTTTCATTTGGCAATTTTGCTGAACTTTTTATTGTGAAATGGGAATCAATTTATAAGCTCCTAGAAGATATAGGCATTAGATAAAAATAAACATTTTTTTTTGTATGAGAAGTATGTCCTATCACTTTAATCAAGTTTATTTCTGTAACAGAATGAAAAGTTGTTAGATCTGGTGAAACAATCCATGTATTAATAACTTTCATTAGATAAACTTACAGTGACTTTTTGCAATACATTGGTAAATATTTTAAACTTGATTATTTGAACTTTTCCCAACGAACTGTCTACTCTGTGGACTGCAATTACAATTTGATTGCTTGGTTTGACCTTAGGTAGTCCTAACCTGCCTCCTGACCTTCACTTTGGAAATGAAAACATACAAATGTGTGGACACACATAGGTGCATATACACATTCAAACTGAACTTTGTTTCATGTTTAAAGAATATCTTTACAGAAAACATACTTTTACACTTTTATTTAAACAAACTGGTTGCTTTTCACAAATAATTTGTAACTATTTAAACTTAGTTGATAGAATGTGTTCCAGTAAATTGACTACTTTTTGGACTGCTGTGAACAGCTTGATTGCTTGCCATAACACTGTAGCCCTAACCTGCCTCCTGACCTTGACTTTGGAAATTAAAACACCTACACAAATCGTCATGTTCATAGACACAAATATACACCCAAACTCTGACCTTTGCTTCATGTCAAAAATAATAATCTCTTTCTGGAAAACCATGCTGATTTTATGGCAAACAAGTAGGAAGATTTCGTTTCAGCTGTATTTCAGGAATAACTTTTCTATGTTAAACTCAGTAAAGTTCCTTAATGCATTAAATACTCTCACAGTCAAGTATGAAAACAGCTTTGGTTGTTTTTTGTACAAACCTGAACTATACAGTGACCAGCATCCATTCTGAGCTTGCCATATCCATCTGCCCTACACATTAGACTGTATTTTCTAATGATCTCCAACACATGGTGCTCCACAAGTAGTCTCTTCTCTGTTGTTGGGTTCAAAAGTTTTAGTCACTCTTGCCTGCCTGCTCTTGCTTGTACTGTTACAAATTTTCACCTTCTCAAATCTGAATCTAGACTGTTCTTTGGTAGCCTGTCTAAATTCTACTTGGCTTTGAAAGAACACCTTAATTCCCAGATCATAAAATAAATTTTATTTTGTTGTTGTATTCCACAGTGATCCTCTTTTCCTGAACTTTTATCTTGTTCTTGTTTTTTAAAGTTTAGCTTTCCTGTTAATTCCCTAAATATTTAATTTTAGTTCTTCAAATACATAGCATAGTTTTCTGATGTCAGGTACTGTATTACACTCCTTTTTTTTTTTAACAGTTATTGAACACTTGATAGTTTTTGATTGTTAAGCAAAAGTATCAGAAATTTGTTTTATTTTCTCTAATTATAATGGTATATCATTGCCTCTAAGTAGCACAAAATGTTTAAAAACTAAGGTATTGTTAAGCTTTCTTTTTCTGTATGGGTGGTTAAAGATTTTAACATATATTAAACACTTAAGTAATATATACCCGCAAAGTTTCAATTGGCAGTGAAATGAAATTCATGAGCTAACCATTACTCCATATAAAATGAAAAGAGATTCATAATTCAGAGAAAAGATGCCCCTTTTTTCACCCAAAGTCCTTTCCTGTCTATACTTTTGGAGTCTGGCTTCCCTCCCTAATGTAGTCAAGATGTCTTGGAATTATTCACAGTCCTATAGGGTGATTTTTTTCTGGGTCTTTTGTTTTCTTTGCTTTTAATTCCCGGGTTACTTTTTTTTCCCTTTTCTTTGAAAGCTTGTAGGGCATTAGGGTGTTATGAGGATGAAGCATTCAGAGATATACCTGATTGTAGTTGAGAGCCCAGTAAGTATTAGTCACTGTCTTTCTTTCTTTTTTATTATGAACTTTGCCCCCAGTGTGAGCCTGGAAAGTATTTACTATCATTTTTGCCTACCTCCATCTAAAAAAAGTGATTTAGTATAGGAAGAAAAGTAGCAAGTCAAATAAACTTGGGAGAATTTTGTAGTGACCTACTAAAAGTTTGGATTTTATTCTAAGCTTTACTCAGTAAACATTAAGCACCTCATGTATGTAAAATAGGCACATATTATTCAGAAATGAATCCTGCTAATTTCTACAATGTGAATTTCTTACTTCAGTAACTAGAAATGTTATTTAAGATGTAGAGGAGATAAAATTTATATAAATAATTCAAGGTGGAAAGTTAAAAGTGCCCTAAGAAAGGTAGAGATGAAATGAGAGTTCACAGGGGGAAATGGAGGAGCTATTTTCAGTTTAGGGGGTTAATAATTCATAAAAGAGAGAGGATTTAAATGAACTTGGATGATAGAGCTAGTTTTGGAAAAGCATACATTTGAGGGAGGGGGGGATAGAACGGATTACGGGTGGCTGCAGATTGTCTCCGGTCTCCCCAACTGGGAGTTGGAGTCTAATCTCTGTTGTGTGGAGTTCTAGGTGGCTCTACGACAACTTCACCCAACACAGTGTGGCCTAAGTAACTGTACATGCAGCGCTGGACCTAAGCTTTTCGAGGATGGGAAGCTCCTGCTCCATCCCCTTGACAGCCCTCCCCATGGAGTCCAGCTGCCCCACGGTGAGACCATGCATGAAGACTGTGTAGTGATACATCAGCCTCCAGCTGATACCAGCTTTCCACTACTGTGACGAGGATCCCTAAGATAATCAACTTATAAGGAGGAAAGATTTATTTTGGCTCATGATTTCAGAGGTGTTGGTCCATGGTTCTTGTCTGCTTTGCTTTTAGGTCTGTGGGAAGGCTGTATATTACGTTGGAAGCAAGCAGAAGGAACTTAGCCGTCTCATGGCCGCCAGGAAGCAAAGAGAGAGAAGGAGTGGGGGCTGGGTAGAAATATCCCTTTAAGGACACGTGCCCAACAACCTCCTTCCTCTCAGTAGGCACCCAGAGTCCACTATCCAAACAATAGCTAATGAAGTTGAACATAAGCCTTCATTTGGGTATCATCTTTTATGAAGTGTGTATTTAAATTTTTGCCCATTTCCAAATATTGGTGTATCTGCCTCATATTTTACTGATTTGGAGCTATTTATTTGAATGTACCTTTTGTCACACACATTTTATAGCAAATATTTTCTCACAATAACCCAAACCTTTACCCTCATATTAGTGTCTTTTGTTGAAAAGAAACCCTTAATAATAATGTAGTACAGCTTATCTGTTTTTTCTTTCATGTTTTTCTGGGAGTGTATATGACATTTTTTAAAGTCTATGTTTTTATGCTGTCTTTTATAAGCTTAAATAGTTTACTTTCATGTTCAAAGCTACAATTCTTCTGGAAATAATCTTCTTATATTTGAGTTAAGCATCTAGATTCATTATTTTACTTATGGAATATTCCTTTGAATCTCAAATATTTATTGAAAGGATCACTTTTTCCCTTTTGCACTTTATTGTCATCTTTATCATAAACTAAATGACTATGTAAATCTATTTCTGTTAGCTTTTATTCTCTTCCAGTGATTGATTTGTCTTTAAACCAGTTTAAGTTAATCACAGTGTTTAAAAATTACTGTAAATTTATAACTCTTGAAACACAGTAATATAAACCCTTAAATTTGGTTCTTCAATATTGTTTTAGCTGTTCTTTGCCTTTTCCAAATTCTTTATGTAGTTAAAAGTCAGACTGTCAAATATACGTTTACTTCTGCTCAATAATGTTTTAAGTCTTCCATATATATATTTATATATATATATATGCCTCATGCATTCTCAGTTCGATATTTTATGCTTATTGATATTACTGTAATGGCATTTTATTGTTTTATTTTCTAGTTGCCTCTTGCTAGTATATAGGCAAATTTATTTTTGTATATTGGCCATTTATTCAGTAATGTTGCAAAATTCTTTTATAAGTTACGAAAATTTTTCGACAGATTTTTTTTTTTTTTTTGCACTCCCTATACTCATGTGAATATATGACTGGGTGAGAGTTTTAAATCTTGCTTTTCCAGTTTTTTCCAATTATGTAATGATAGCAGACATCCCTGTTCCCACACTCAGGGTATAAGGTGTCAATATTTGACCACCGATTATGTTTGACGTAGGTATTTGTAGATACTTTTAATTTTAATCACATTAATGAATTTTCTTTCCATACCAGGTTTGCTCACAGATTTTAAAATGACTGGGTTTTAGATGAAGGAAATGATGGTTCTGCTTCTAATGAGAAAATCATATGTCATCATTATTCTAATAGTGTAGTAAGTTGCATTGATGAATTCTCAACTAGTAAGCAAATCTTGCATTCTTGAAATGAACTTGAATTGATCATGGTGTGCTACATTTTTATATACTATCGGATCTGATTTGTTAACATCTTGTTTAAGATTTTTGCATGTACATTTATAAAAGATACATGTCAGAAAATTTCCTTTTCTAAACTATCTATACCAGCTTTTGGTATTATAATTATGTTGATCTTTCTCTAAACTCTGGAAAAGTTCACAGAAGATTTATTTTCTTTCTTCCTAAATATGAAGCGATCCAGGCTTGTATTCCTTGTGGAAAATATTTTTAAATATTTTATCTTATTTTTTTCAATATAAAGCTGTTAAAATTTCTGAATTTTTCTTTTTTTGTGTGTGTGCTTATTCCATCTCTCCTTTTATTTTTAATGCCTTAATTGGAAAATACTGATTTAACTAGTCTTTCTAAAAAATTACCTCATATCACTGTTAATTTTCTCCTTTGCATATATTTTCTTTTTCATTATTTTCTGCTTTTATTTCTTTCTCATTAAGTTAAATTTGATATTTTCTGTTTTTATTTCTCTTTCTCTGACTCATGGGTCTTGGACTTTCTGCCAGGATCCAAGAAACAATGACATAATGACTCATAAAGTAGATAAAATCCTGCACCCTTTACAGTTCTTGGCAATAATAATCCCTTATTACCTTTCTGCCTTTGTAAAATTCTAGTGATATCATCTGTCTCATTGCCAATATTGGTAATTTTGCCTTCTTGCTCTTTATTCCTGCTCAATCTAGATGGACATTTATCAATTTTATTGATTTTTTAAAATATTTAAAAATTGGTTTCCATTCTTATAATTTTTTTCTTCTACTTAATTTGTATTTAATCTTATCTTCCTTTCTAGCTTCTTAAGATGGAAGTATTGGGGTCAGATATTCAAGACTTTTTGTTTTGTACTATAGATGTCCCTCTAAATACTGACTTAAATTTATTACACAGGTATTAATATTTTCTGTTTTAATTCTCATAAAAGTACTTTTTAAATTCCTTTTTTCTTTTATCTATTGGTTATTGGAAACTGTGTTATTTAATTTATACACACTTGAGATTTTGTTACTGACTTCCAGTTATATAAAGAATGCAAAAAAAAATTACACTACCAAAATAAAAGACCCAATCAAAAAATGGGCAAGTAAAATGAACAGGAACTTCTCAGAAGAAGATATACAAATGGCCAACAAACATAGAAGAAATATTCAACATCTCTGGTCCTCAGAGAAATGCAAATTAAAGCAACACTAAGATTCCATTTTACACCAGAAAGAATGACAGTTGTCAAGAAGCCAAACAATAACAAGTGCTGGTGTGGCTGCCATGAAAAAGGAACCCTCCCACCTTGTTGATGAGAATGTAAACTAGTACAACCATTATGGAAATGAGTATGTATATTTCTCAAAGAACTAAAATTAGAAATTCCATATGACCTAGCTATTCCCCTTCTAGCAATCTTCCCCAAAGAACTAAAGCTATCATACTACAGCGGTACATGCATACCAGTATATACAGCAGCACAGTTCATAATAGATAAATCCAAACAACAGCCTGTATACCCACCAACAGACAAATGGATAAACAAAATGTGTGAACTATATATAATAGAATGCTCCTCAGCTTTATAGAAGAATAAATTCGAGACATCTATGGGGAAATGAATGCATCTGAAAAATATAGAGTGAAATAAATCAGACACACAAGTTTAAATATCATGTGGTATCTTTCATTTGAGTAAGGCAAAGTACAAGCAAAGAGCATAATAAAAGATAGAGAGAAAGAAAGAAGGGGTTAGATCTCTTTCAAATAGGAAGGGGTCCAAGAGACCAAGGGGAAGGGCAAAGTGGGGGAGGATAAGTAAGTAGAATTAAGATATACCATGTACAGGAACCTAATAACCTTAATGAACATGAGTTAAGGATAATGATAACAACAGGAATGAAAATGGGGAAAGGGGATTTAGAAGTGGTGGGAAGGAGGTGGGTGGGAAGGGGAAGGGTATTAGAAAAAGAAACAGGCTGTATTATGTACCTGTATCTACTCCCCGAGATGAATGCAAACTTCATGTACTACAAACATGTACTAATAAAATAAAAAATAAAATTCAGTTGTGATCAGAAAGTATAATTTATATTAACTGAATTAATTCAGATTTATTTTATGATCCAGCTTGTTGACTACTTTGTAAATATCCTTTGTGTACTTAAAATAAATGTGTTTTCTGTTATTGTGGTTGCTATTTACATGCCAGTTATGTCTTGTTATTTCATAGTATTGGTCAAATTACCTATTTTTAAAAAAATTTTGTCTTCTGAGTTCAACAATTTGTGAGGATGTTGAAATTTCCCATTATACTTACAGATTTCTATTTCTAATTCTATTCTAGTTATGAATGTCTGTATCTTCTTGCAGTCCCCTCATTTTGCTTCATATAGTTTTAGTCTCTGTTATTTTATACTTGTATTTAGAATTGTTATGTACTCTTCTAGAATTGATCCATTTATTATTATGAAATGACCTTCTTTCTCACTAGTCAGATTCTTTGTTCTACTATCTACTATGCCTAATACTTACAAAACCACTGCTGCTTTCTTTTGATTGATGCTGATATGGTATATGTTTTTTTCCATCTTTTTCTTTAAACCTGTTTGTGTTCTTTTATTTACAGTGTGTTTCTTTCTTTCTTTCTTTTTTTTTTTGTAGTGCTGGGGATCAAACTCAGGGCCTTGTGCTTGCAAGGCAAGCACTCTAATCACTGAGCTAAATCCCCAGCCCTACAGTGTGTTTCTTGTAGGCATCATACAGTTGGGTCATGTAGTTGGCAGTGTAATGACTTTTAACTTCTGTATGGGTTATAATGTTTAATAAGATAATTGGTATGGTCCTGTGTACATTTTCACTTAATGTGATACTTGATATAGTTGGATTTCAATCTATCATTTTACTATTTTTTCCATTTGTCCCATATGTCCTTTGTTCTCTTTTGTTGGCTTCTTTTGGATTAACTAAATGTATTTTTATTTTATTTCACCTTGTCTGCTTGCTTATTAGATGTAAGGTTTTGGTGATTTATTTAAAATTTAAATTATACATTCTTATACTGCAGTGTAACCTAAATAATAATATAACACTTCACCTACAGAAACTTACAACAATAGATACCTACCTTTTTTCTCTTGGTCTTTGTACTACTGTTGTCATACATTTTAATTTCTGTATGTGTTATAAATCCAAGGAATATATTCCTTTTATTTTTGCTTTACATACCAAATTATTATAAAATTATTTTTTAAGTAGTGAAAATCATTTTATACTGGCTCACATGTTTATTATTTATGGTGCTTTCATTCCTTTGTGAAGATACAGATTTTCATGTAGTATAATTTTTTTTTTTCTGCCTGAAGACACCTTTTAATCTTTCTTGTAATACAGGTCTGCTGATGATGAACTTTTTACACATTTATACATCTAAACAAGGACTTATTTCACAAACATTAAAAAACACTTTCACTGGATATGGAGTTCTAGACTGATAGTTTATTTTCTGCTAATATTCCACTGTCTTATGGCTTGCACTGTTTCCACCTAAAACTCTGCTCTCACTCTTATCTTTTTTTCCTCTGTGTGGAATAAAGAAAATATATTTTTATTCCCTAGGTGCTTCTAAGATTTCTTTTTATCCCTTGGTTTTAGCCATGTTTTTACGATGTATGACGGTTTGGTTTTCTTTGTGCATCTCTAGTTTGTTGGGCCTCTTGGATTTGTGAGTTTATATTTTCCATGAAACGTGAATAAAAACTGCCCACTATTTCTTCAAATATTTTATCTTTCCTTCCTCCTTTTCTCTTCCAAAGGTCCAATTACATATTATTTCACCATTTGTAGTTGTCCCACAGCTCATTTACTTGTTAGCTTCCTAAAAACAGGCAAGAGTAAGAACAGATCACTTCAATCTAATCGTGGACTGAGCTGACTTGAGGCTGTTTTTCAAACTTTGTAAGGCTAGATGCACCTATAATTCACCTGCACTCTTAGTATGTAGCACACCAGTGTCTCAACTGACTGAAATTCTTCAGCTATTGGTTTCTGAACTTTAACCGTTTTACAGCTCTAATGCCATATGACTACAAAGCCTCTGCTCTGTGACAGATTCTCTGCAGAGTGAATCATTTCTTTGCACAGAGGAAGAATCAGCAAAGCTTAGGAAGGGGAGCTTTCAGGAAAGCTCACTTCTGGACACCTGCTTCCTACCACATTGTTCTCTTGATCCCAGTACTTCTGCATACCCCATACTCTAATTTTTGTCTTCTATCCTTATGAAAGTGTCTGATATTCTGTTGGTTTCTCTGTTTCTTAGGATCTGCCCTCTACCTATTTCTCTTGCCTTGTAACTCCCAAAACTCAAGAAATGCCTCCAGGGGCAAAGCAGCATATGCAAATTGTACTCACTTTAAAAATCTTCGCTTCTCTTTGAGACTGTGGCTTCTTGAGACCTGACTGCCTTGGAAGACCTTCAAAGCCTTTGGATAGATTTGAAGAGTATTCACTTTTGAATAGTATTCACTTTCCTATTTGTTACTTATTAGAGTATGGTCTGTTGTAAGCTATACCATCACAGTTG
Organism: Hystrix cristata; assembly: GCA_004026905.1. Classification (NCBI taxonomy): domain Eukaryota; kingdom Metazoa; phylum Chordata; class Mammalia; order Rodentia; family Hystricidae; genus Hystrix; species Hystrix cristata. The sequence goes on along the minus strand of PVJO010001512.1, from coordinate 79,937 downwards.
GAAGCAGATGGACCAGAATGATTATTTTTGAATAAATTATTTTTCGTACTTGAAACTATAAAATTATCTATAAATGTTATGCTTTATTGTTAACATATTTTTCCTGGTTTAAAGAGTGGGAATAGGGGCTGGGGATTTAGCTCAGTGATTAAGGTGCTTGCCTTGCAAGCACAAGGGCCTGAGTTCGATCCCCGGCACCACCAAAAAAAAAAAAAAAAAAAGAGTGGGAATATTTCTGTGTTTACTGTATATTCAGGGATTATAAATAGTATCATAGCTGCGTTAGGATGCAAACTGTGTTCAACAGAAGCTTAGAGATTTTAGAGATTCTCCACTTAATTCTCAAAGTTCCTTAAAAAAGCTATCTATACATCAACGTCCACACACTCCACACATGTGTGCGTGCACACACACATACATTAATTTAGCATTTTAAGACTTTAATCAAAATATTGTATTGGAATTGAAAATTTGTGGCAGAGGACAAAAAGTTTCCATTGACTGTATTCACAAAAAAGTCACTGGGAAATCATTTGAAATAGTAATTGGGCAAATGTTTTCTTGTTATTGGCAAATAAAAGCATTATGTTCTTAATTCAATCTGCCTACATTTTGAGGTAACAAAAATTTAAATTTATAAATTATGTAAAATGTTTATTTTATGAAGTCACTCATACTTTAATTCATGTCCTTCCCCTTCTTAATTCATTTTGTAATTTTAAAATGCCAGTAAAGCATATGTTACCACAATCATTCTCTTTAACCCAAAAAATGTGTTTTTTTTAAAAGCTGTTCAACACAAATAAAGCTATAAATAAAGCTTCTTTTGGTAAATCAGTTTAAATTTGTTACATTTTAGATAGTGCTATGTAGCTGAAATCCTAAGAATGAGAGAAATGAGGGGAAACAGCATTCGACTGTTGTCAATATGTATACATTTCTTTTCTATTTCAAAGGAAAAGAGAATCAAGTCCACAGTGATTTAAATGACTTTCAGAGACCTTTCTACGTTTTTGCGTTTTGTTTTTCATGATTTAGTGGTTACTGGCAACCTTTTTAGGGTGTAAAATAAATTGACTCACAGGCATTGATTTTGTAAATTTGTGTACAAGCACTATGCATTTACTGTGAAATTTTAACTGCATTTTTATGGCCCAAAGGTTATAAGACAATCCAAACCTTGCAGTCGCGACTGAATGAAAGGTGACTATCTTAAACAGACTTAAGTCCAAAAGTCTGGTCTTACTGTAATTCATTGGCTCTGTGTCTAAGCAATAATTTAATTTAAGCTTTTTGTTTATTCCAAGTAAAGTCAAACAATATGTGCATTTGTTAAGAACAGTCTTTGGGTGACCCTTGAGTTGATGTGTCCCATTACAAATGATTAGGGGAGTCTCTGTTGGGTAACCTATCCAAACTGTCTCCTGTTCTGATTTGTAGAAATAAAAGATAAATTTAACTATACATCTCTCCTTTTCAAAATTTAACTGTTAAATGTTAATTATTTTCCACATCTATTTATTTGGATTTATTGCAATTATTTTCAGAAATGGGACCTCTTCCAAATTCTTAAAGCATTTTAACCATAAAAGGCATAAAAATATTTTATAATCCCATGGGCAGAAATTTGATATTTAGGAGTTTTATAAAAAGAAAGAGTAGAGTATGCACATTTAAAATTAGACCTCCGTCATGGTCCATCATGAACATTTATTTCAGTCCCTATAATAAGTTTGGTTCTTGAAGTACAAACAGGACAAGAGGAAGAGAGATGAAATTTATAGAGTATTATTTTGTAGACATTTAAACTGTTACCTAGTTTATTTCTTACAACACTGCTTTGAGGATAGGACATTACTATGGTTTTAATGTTGTGTCTCCCCAGGATTTGAATACTGAAACCTAATCCCCAAGGCTCGGTTTGGAGAGGTGGGTTCTTTGGGAGGTGAGTAAGTCATGAAGGCAGAACTCTTGTCATTGAACTCCGTGCTCTTACAGAAGAGGGCTAAAGTTGTTTGTTTGTTCTGTCCACACGTTATCAGGTTTTGGGATGCTGGAGTCTCCTTCTGGAGGTGTTTTCTACGTTCTTTCTGTCCTGAGCGAAGAATTGGCCAGGACAAGCACAAATAGTAGAAAAGTTTTATTAAGGTTGGAAAAGAAACAGGCTCTGCAGAGCGAGTTCGGGCCAAGTAAAAGTAGGAAAAGAAGTACAGTACACACTACACCATGAGGGCGGGCCACCATGCAAGAGCGAACACGGTGGCAAAAACTCGGGGACTATCCTTTTTCTATCAGCCCCTCCTCAGACTGGCGTCAGGTCCAGGCCACCCTGTGGAAAACCTGCTTGAGTTCTTGTGAGAAGTGCACGTGCAGGGCTTTGGGAACTGTTCCCTGCATGTGTCCTGGGACCTTGTCACACCTCCTTTCCCAGCCACTTTTAGCTATGCCCTGCCTTCCTGTCTTACACCCAGTGAGGACACAGCAAGAATGTACCATCTGTGAAGCAGATAGCAAGTCCTGACTAGACACTGAATCTGCTATTGCCTCGATCTTGGACTTCTCAGTCTCTAGAACTGCAGGAAATAAGTTTCTATTGTTTATAAGCCACACAGATGATGATACTTTTGTTACAGCAGCCCAAGTGGGCTAAGATAGAGGTGTTATCTTGATTTTAAAGAGGAGCTTGGTGAAGTTCAGTAATTCGTTTCTGATTGCAAAGGCAGCAGATAGAGAGGTAGAATTTAAACATAGGTAGAAGGAAGGAAGATAAGTCCTAATGACCACAAGAACAGGTCCACTAGTGGGAATGCGTTCACGCATTCGTTCAGTCACATGACATCTGGCTGGTGCTTGTCTGTGCCAGGCACTGGGGATATAAAATGAGGTAAGCAGACAGGAATTCTGGCCTCAGGTTTATAGTTGAGCATGTTGTATTACCTTGCAAAGGCAATGAGAGAAGAATGTGCGAAATAAATTTTATTTGCTTTGTTAATTGAGTCACTGTCCATGTCAGGTCCTATCTTGTTTATTCTTGCAACAAAGGGAGAGAGGTATCATTATTTCCTTCATCTTGTAGATGAAGGAATTGAGTTGTCCAGAGATTAGAAGATTGTCCATGATAATCCAGGGACTAAGTGGGGAGTGCTTGCCTTTTGAACTAACCTCACAAATCAGCTTCTGTGTTTACCTTGTGCCAGACCTGAAGTCATGTTCCACACTTTCTTGTTTAGCATGTTTATTAGAGCATTAGTGAGCAGTGTACATCCTCCTGGCGATCTGTGTTTAAAGTATTCCATGGTAGTATCTTTTGCTCACTGATCTAATTATAAATTCATCTGGTGATTAAGCAAGTATTAATCTGCCAGTGGAGTGGTGAGTGTGGACTACTGCCTCAAGCATGGTCTCCATCTCAATCATGGTTCTAGGCATCTCACTTCCCTGTGCAGAAGTCCGTCTAGAGTGAACAGCCACGACCAAGGTGACAAGTGATGGTGGAGACCCTCCCACCAAGGCTTTTCTTAATGTCTTGATGAAGGGAGTGTTTCCTTTGGACACTCCCGGGGGTTATGGTTAGGAAATGACTAAATGGGTTGTACATTATTTCATCTTCCTGAGCTATGGAGCCTTTCCTTTGCACTATGTGTGGGGAGCTCTGGCACACCAATCTAATGGCCACCCTTGAGTTCGGCTGTCAGTCAGCCAGCCAAACAGACTATTTGTTCTACTGAGTGTGCAAGCCACATGCTCCAGTCCAAATTCTAAGTAAGTGCACCCGCATCAGTACCTTCAGCATGATCAGCCCATCTGTATAATCCTCTTTTGTCAAATATTTCATCAGCTCTCAGTCACTCTGCTTGGTGTTCCATCCCAGCTTCCTCCCACAAAACCAGTTAGCTATCTAGATACCACTTATATATGTAAACAGCCTCATTCAGGATCCCCTTTTGCAGGTCAGTTCCCTGAGGCCACTACTCCTGGTATCAGTGACTACACTGTCAAAGCTGAGTAACTGAGGGGGTTCAGTAAAGGGACTATTTGCAAAGGTGCAAGCTAGTTTAGGGCAAGGTAACAAAAGGGGGGTGTGACATTCCACCTTCTTATTCCTGGGAGAAAAGGGTCACAGGAGGGAGCAGTTTCCAGAACACAGAGAAAAGGTTACACAGATAGGACAGAAACCTTGATCCGCCAATGGGCAGTGACCCAATAGGAAGGGAGACAGAAGGAAACAATTTCTACCTCTTTTGTGTCCATGGTCCCCAGTGGCCCAGGCAGAAACTAGAGGGCAAAGGGGCCAATGGGTGGGTTCCCTACAGGCTAACCTTCTGAGTCACAGAGGGGAATGGAAATGAATCTGGAGGAGAAAACAGAAGACACCCAAGCAGCAGGCCAAATAGTCAAAGCAGGATTATTTGTTATTTAAAAGGCATCTGGAAAATGCTATCTTCAATTTAATTGTTTTTAACCTAGATATCTAATTTTGTTGAATAGGTAGCTGCATTCATTTTCGGAAAACAAAACAATTAATTATTCAGAACTTCATCCAAAGAGTTTATCTTAAGCAACATTTCAAGTTGTGAAAAATTTATACTTATAGCAGTTATTCTCATTTGCATTTAATGATCATATTATTTCAAAAACATTCATTATTTAACAAAGAATAATGAACTACTTTGCCCTCTCTTTTCTCAATTTTGGCTGTAATTTAATATATGTACAGTGTCCATTCTCATAAACTGTATATAAATGGAAACATACATATTTGGTTAGTAGTATTTATTATATAAAGGAGAATATCATAAGGCACATGGTTAGAAAGCATAAGGAAATTTAAAGGGTTGTAAAAGTGATGAATATTTAAAAGAACTTTGTTACAATATTATTGATATCATACTTTTTTTTTTAAGAGTGCATTTTTGGAAGGTAAAAAGTTAAACTATGCCCTATTTTGTGTTTTAACTGTTGAAATTTCTGAAGGTAATCAGTATTATTACATGCTGCTCGATTTAAAAGTGGTTTGAGCAGAATCTTTCACTCAAGGCTGTCTTGGGTACTTAAGGATTAAATCAAGTCTTTGCCAAGATCTTTGGGAGAGTAGCTAACCACATAGACATTAGTCCTGGGTTTCATAGCTTTAAAATGTGGTGAGAGGGCTGCCTACCTTTGATAGTTGATCTGAAGGGCTCATGTGTTGATTATTTAAAGTGATTAGACAATGGGTGGCACAGAGTAAATGCTCAGTTAACTTGATTCCCCTTTGCCTTATACTTCTGCCTCATTTGTATGTTATCCCTTGACTCTTACCTAAAGAACTAGCTCAAAAAGAACTTTCCCCAGATCAGAGAAAACTCTCAAATCTGCCTTTTTTCTTAGTAACCTGTATTTTTCCTTTACAGTACCTGGTTTAAAACTATACGCCTGTGAGTTTACTAAATTAATGCCTATTTCTCTTGCTAGGCTGCTAACATTATGAGTCACTGTGTTTGTTTCGCAAGTCCGTGCCTCACGATGGCAGTAAAAGTAACACTTATACCTGAACTTGCTACCTGACTGCCACTAAGTCATAGGGTTCCTCAAAATGCTGGTAGGCACATTATGTTTGGTCAACAAATACCTTGGTAATCAGGTGGCAAAAGGCAGCGACCTGGAGTTCACAGGCAGCACTTGGAGTTGGCAAAGTGTTGAGAAGATATCTTGGACCTAAAACTGCTTCTCTGAGCAGAGCACTTGGTGAGCTTTAATTGCACCGCAGCTTTGCCCATGTGGAAATGAAATGTTCTGGAAGCGAAGGAGTGTACTGACCCCAGGGGAAGTGCTCTAGTTGGGAGGAACCAGACTTATACACGGCTTAGCTTGAAACACTTGAGCACTTCTCTCTATAAATTTAGTCTGAATTGTTAGGAAACTATTTTTCAAGAGAACAATTTTTCCTTACACAGTCAAAAGAAATTGATACTTGGTTATGTGTGGACACCTATTTACTGAACACCTATTATGTGCAATGGTTTGAGATATAAGGTCCTCCTGATGGACAATGGGATAGTTTTTAGCAGAATTCTAGGGCCATCTTGGGAGTGCCTGGAATATGGGGCAAATTGGCAGCTTAGAACAATATTTGGAGACAGAATTCTGTGGTGCGGGAAGCTGAGAGCAGATCTGCCAGGTGGCACTGCCGCGGGTCTCTCAAGGTCCCAGCCACCCTACGCAGCAGGCCTGCTGCTCTCGGGAGGCTCTGCGTGGCGGAGTCCGCTTCCACCTCCAAGCTCAGGCTCCGGCCTGTGGGCGGGTCTCTGGCCCTCCCCACCAGGCGCTCTCCAGGAGCTCTCCAGCATCCTCAGGTCGCAGCAGGTGGGGTCACATGGTGCAGATGACCCAAGAGAGCAACCACCAGGGGAGCTACCATGTCTTTACAGACGGAAGTGACATCCACGTTGCTCCCATTCTATTCACCAGAAAGAGCATTCGTCTAAGTCCAGGCCGCTTTCCAGGGGAGGGAGGTGAAACTCTACTTCTTGAGGGGAGAAATACTGAAGAACTTGTGAACATGTTTTTAAAAACTGCAGAGGCAACTTGTACAGGGGACTATCCGGATCTCTGTGTGATGCCCTCTGTAGAATCTCCGGGTTAACCTGTTTTTAAAAAACCTAAAGAATCTCTATTTCCCTCAAGCCCACAGGTCCCCCCCCCCGTATGTGTGTGTGTGTGTGTGTGTGTGTGTGTGTGTGTGTGTGTGTGTGTAAGATAGGGAGTGGGAGTACACAGCAGCCTCAAGCAACCCAGCTCTGGTCGGATTCCATACAAACTACTGCTGTATGGCACAATGGCTTAGTTCAAATCACATCCCTGGTTCCTGGAAGGAGCGGTGCTCTAAGGGGAGCGTGGTCTCCCTCAGCATCGTCTACAAGAGTCAGCAAAGACTTCACGGAAGACACAGGAGTTGCTCCAGATAACATATATTAATACGTGACATTTACTAAATATATTTTGCTTTTTATTGAGGAAAAGATAATTCAAGTCAGATTTTCATTCTTTAAATAAAGCAAAATATCTACATGCATTTGTTAGCCTTATGTGTCTTTGCTTCCCATTAAAATCTTTCATCTCTTTAGCTGTAAGTCCCTGATTATTTGTAAGGGCAGAAAAAAAATACTGAAATAAGAGATGGTCTACTCTTTCGGTAAGAGAGGGAGAGAGGGAGAGAGAGATCTCCATAAGCACTTGAACATTTATGATACTCTGTACCAGGCATGCGAATCTTGAAACAAGGGAAAGTAGGTTGCGATTTCCATCTAAATTCCTATTAGTCCAAAAACTGTGCTCTGGGAGCTATGAAACTCCATATTCATCAGTTAAACTTACCACTTCTGCCATGGTCATTACTGCTTCAGGCAAACGGAAGAAAAATGCAACTTCAAAACAAAACAAAACAAAACAAAACAAAACAAAACAAAACAACCTCCCAAACTCCTCTAGCTCATCTACACTGATATTATTTCCTTGATCAAACACACAGCTACTTTGCTGCAGAGAACTTCGTCATTTTTCCCTCTTCACTCCCATAGTGTCAGTGGTGCCCATGCAGCTGCATAATTTGCATAGAAAGTTGCCCGAATCTCTAGTCAGAATACCAATAAGGTGGCCTCTTTCTGAGCATGTTTATTCTCTCTTGATTGACTCTTCACTTGCATGCTTTTCTGCACAATGCATACTTACTTGCATATTCTCAGCCATCTGTCAAACACTCACCAAGCCTTAAGGGTGGCCTAGCAATCAAACTTCAGTGGTATGGAAACGTTTTTGTTGTGTGGCTCAATAATATAGGACTGTGACCAAAATCATCTTTTTAAAGAAAGTAATCAATAAAAACATATCACTCTAGGGTCTTGGTTGAGTTACATTTGATTACGCTTATTAACATGTAAATCCGCGTTTGCCAAGATAGAGCCAGCTATATATTTATGGTAAATGACTTCCTCGGTATAAACAGCTATATTTCTCTATCCACTCCAACTATAGCAATCTGACATGATTTCCAGCCTGTAGAAGGGAATCCACTTTGTCATTCTATTAGTTATGCTACCCAGAGTAAGACTAGCTCATCATAAATTTTGGACTTTGCTAACAAGAAGAACATTTGGAAGTATACTCATGGGAAGAACAGGACAAAATCATTTAAATTGCAATTGTCCTGGAAAATCCTAGAAAAATCTAGGCTAGTCTCATACTTATATAGGTACTTAGCTCAATTTCTATCCAATTCTTTAAACAACTTTAAAAGTATTTAATATGAATCATACAGCTAAACTTGAAGTATATTTAAGGAAGATATAACTTGTTACCTTTCAATTCATTCAATAAAAATTTATTAAGTGCCTTCTGGTGCACCTTCTGTTTGCTAGGACGTGTGCTGAGAGTTGTAGTATAAAAGGAAGACATGAACCTCTGCTCTTCTCCATCCTATCCCTTCCATATTTTGGATACTTTCATTTAGGAAATGATTGCATTTATTTAGTCAAAATCATCCTCCAGGAGATCTCCATGGTTCTTTGGTCGGCCATCTGGGAGTTATACAGACAAGACCAACCTCTTTTTTTTTTTTTTTGTCTTGCTAGTTCTTTAAATTTGAAGACAGTTATTACATCAGCTCCAAATCTGTTCATCCTCGGAGGCCTCTCTTACTGAACAATCCAGGTTACTTTCTTCTACACACATTTTGATTTGAAAATGTTTCTTGAATGTGGGTTGCTGAAACTGACACCATTCACTTTAGGTATGTCCAGACATTCTGATAAAGTCTGAAAAGATCACTTTAGCTTTAAACCAGAAACTTGGATTATTAATGGATTCTGAAGGTATGTAATCACAAAAGAGAAATGAGTTAGTCGATTTAAACTTCATTCAGCTCCCTCCATCCTGCAATCTATTGGCCAGATGGTATCTCAAGTAGTGGAGTAAATCTCTATAGCTAGAGCTGGATGTGTGTGTCTGTGTGTGAGTGTGTGTGTGTGGTTTCTATAACACATGGATGGTAAGATGCTCATCTTTCAGTATCAATTAAAACTTCATTTGCAATAGAGCCTTTTGGTTTAACGAAAAGGAACACTGCCTAATCACATAAATGTGAAATGCATCTCTTCGAAATAAAATAGACATTTTCATAATGTTATGCAATCTTTTAACATTACATAAGAAGAAAACAAATAATACTGAATAAGGAAAATAAAAGGGGATAAAGTAAAACTTTGATCGTTTAAGCCTGTCCTCTTTAGAAAAAACAGCTACATTTTGATTGCTGGAAATAATTTCAGGACATACAGACAAGTGTTAATAAAAGCAAAGCTTATCTGCTATCAACATCAATGACTATTGCTCACATTTTTATGTCTGTCCTCCAGGACCTCTTCTTTCTGTATATATGCATAGTTGTGACATAAAACTATAAATTGCAATCACAATAGACACATTTAATAGCCTGTTTTTATCACGTAATTAACATACTATGGAATAGTAATACTATTCCATCACAAACACGACACTACATTAATACTTTTAACGATGACAGAATTATATAGAGGCTCCATGAAATTTTAAACTTCCTTTCTAATGACAGACACATAGGTACTCCACAGTTTATTGCATGCAAATATATGCACTCATATTTCTACCCATTATCTGATTATCTAAGATAAACTCACTGAAGTACACGTGTTGACTCAACAGATAAACACATTAAATTTTTAAATATATCTTGCCAAACTAATCTCTGAAAAGCTTGTTAACTTATATTCTTCTTGGCATATGTGAGAAAGCCAACTCACACCACAAGGCAATGTTTTATCATTTTAATTTTTGAGAATCTGATAATTAAGTTTAAATTACATTTCTTTTAGTACAATAAAGTAGAAATCTTTGCATAACTTTATCGGTTATTTATATATCTTCTCTCCTAAATATGCTGTTAATTTTTCCATTCATAGAATAACCATTTCCTTATTAATTGTAAGAAATTATTATATAGGCTATTAAGACTATTATACCTTTTCTGTCACTTATACTACTACAAATTTTCTTTTTAGAGTCAGATTTCTAAAAATTTTTCTGTTGTGTTCTCTTCCCCTAAAGTGAAAGATCTAAAATGTGATGTTAGTCAAAAATATTAGTGGCCCTCACAGTGTTGACTTACAAAGGGCTACATTCAGACATTTCCTAAGGTGGCCCCTATAAAATAATTTCTCCATAATTAAAAATAACTAATTTAAACATACTTCATTTTAATATCAGGTTTTAACTTCTTGATAATAGGCTTAATTACTGATCATTTAGAAGATTTATTTACATTTCTCAATGTACACATCAAAATAATTAGCAAAAGCAGTGTTTTAGAGTTAGTCAATAAAACAAAACTTTCCTTCTTTTATATTAATTGATTTAGTAAAAATTTATTGAACACTAGTTGAACGTATGTAGTTCTTATACTGAGGATAAAACAGAGAAGCAATGTTGGTTGCTCTGATCTTGTGGAACTACATAATTAGTTTCATGAGATGTAAAATCTATGATGAGAAGTCCATTCCTAAAAGAATACATAATGACAATGTTCTTACACGAGGTAGTAATGTCAGAGAAGATCCTTTTCCTTGCTCTTCTTCCTTCTATTCTTTCTTTTCTTTCTTTCTCTTTTTTTTTTTTTTTAAGAGAAATGTCTCTCATACAGTTGAGACAGCATAATAGGCTTAGGGTGGCACAAAAGATTGGAGAGTATTCCAAGAAGCAGGACGAGTCTCATGCTCCCAGGCAGAAGTGAGTAAGGAAACTGTAATTATGAAAAGACCAGCCTCGTTCAATCCGGACAGGTCACGGGTGGGGACACTCGAGTGTCAGGCTCCAGAGCAAGTGCCATGTGATCTGGGAGGGAAACCATCTTTAAATTATGCTCTTGCCATTTATCAGTTGTTTTGCTAGGGACAGATTCCTTGAATGTCTCTTAAAAGATTTATCTTAGGAAAGGATGATTATTTCTCTATGCTTTGGAGGAAAAGGACTGGAGTGAAGTTTGATAAATTGTATACTGAAGCATCGACCATTTTCTTTAAATGATAGATTCTATAGTCAGTCAGTCACACTTGCCAGGTAGAGCAGATAGACTTATTTTAATACAACAACTTCTGATTGATTTTCTTTAGCAACACCCAATGTGAACAGGTCAAACTACAAATTATGCCCTGTATGATTTTCCCTCCCAGCAGTTTGCTAATAGGATCATCCAACAAGAAGAAAGCCTTTTCAAGATTAAAAACATCATCTGGATAAGTTTAGATTATTTTGATAGGTACATCTCAAGGGTAAACTGAACAGAGAAAGGAGATCTTTGTAGCTACGCTTCAATTGCCTTCTTCCTTTCGAAAATATGATCAGACATGCAATGTTGTTTTTGCTGCTTTTTTTTCCTTAAAAGGGTGAATGTTTACATAAGTTTCATATTTAGTTTATTCAGGACACCATAACTTTATAGTTTAAAGAAAGAAAATAAAGTTTATGTTTCTAACTGGTTATTTTTCCCTTAACAGCTGACAATTTTTATGTACACAGCCATTAACACCCATAATCTGTGTGAGTTTTAAAATAAGGGAAAATGCTCTCTTTGTTTTGTTTTTGCTTTAGGAGTAAGTGCTCAGAACATGAAATTATGTACAGTTGACATTCACTGATTTTGGAGAGGCCTGAACTTCCTATATTTACTGACCTTAAATGGAATTATTTTGGGTTATGAAAGGCTGCCAAAGCCTGACTCTAGGCAAGGGAACCACTTACATATATTTATGATTCTCTTTAAATATCTCTTTAAGTTGATCGTATTTATAACAATCAGATCCCCTTACAGTACTGCTGTGAAAACAGGGCCTCTACCTACGGCTGCCTAGCTGTGCAATACCTAACTCCATAATCGCGTTGTCCACACTGAGAATGGTGTCCCCTGGAGGTGTGCCAAGAGGGTGTGTGTGTGTGTGTGTGTGTGTGTGTGTGTGTGTGTGAAAATATGTATGTTATAGAGTAACATGCTGCAATACAGTAAGTGCACTGGCTTAAACAGAAATAAAACTATACCTATCTATCACATTTTGGAAGATACTAAAAAGGACTAAATCTTGTGAGAATTTAAATTTCCGAATGTGAATCTATACACTTGTGTGTATGTGTGTACATATATCCATTGAGAGTACACATGATAGCAATTTTATTTTCCTTGGGAAAATTTAGGATGTTATAGCTCAACATCAGATTTTTTACTCTGCAAATGATGTTTCAACTAAACCTTGTTTTACTTAAAATGTAAATATGATAGCAACAGTCTTGTAACATTCAGTTTTATGGATTAAAAGTTCAACTTTTTTTTCTCTTCAGCCTTTATCTTGTAAAAATCCAGAAAATGTCTCTCTAACCAATTGTCTGTCAGTATGTTAGCAGTAAGCATGTTTTTATACCTACATTTAATTTATAAGATGTGTCTCAGTACTTCTTGGGAATGAACTAGGGAACAATTTTATTCTTGTACAAGTAATACATGAAGACATTCACATTGTAAAAGACTGTTGTAAATCTGAAATAGGCAGAATAAAATGTCCCTTTTCACATCCTGTCCAACTCCTACTTCCACTCTACTACCCAAGAGTAAGCCACATTAAGGGTCACTATAAATTTTTCTAGTTCTTTTTCTGTCACTTATATGTCTATTTCTTTTCTTTTCTTTCTTTCTTTTTTTGAGACAGGGTCTTGCTATGCAGTCCAGGCTGGCCTCAAACTTGCGACAATTCTCCTGCCTCAGCCTCCCGAGTGCTGGGATTTTAGGCATGTGCCGCCACACCCAGCTATGTTTTTTCATGTTTACCTGCTTTTTAAAAATAAATGGGGACACTAGTCATACTGTTTTGCATTTACGCTTTTAAATATAAGAATATATTTTAAGTATATCCATATAACCACACCCAGGAATCTGCAACATTCCTTCTAAAGACTCCATAGTTTTCTATAGTGTGGCTGTACTGTGTTATATTTTACTATTTACCTTCTGATTTATCTTCTGCAATTTTTAACTGTTATAGATCATGTTTTGGTGAATATTCAGGTTTAAATACTTTTTACAACACAGTCTTATGTCTAGAAGGGAGATTCTAAGATGTTAAGGGACAAAGGATATTCATATCAGAAAAACTTCATAGATTTTGCCAGGCTGCTCTTCCAAGTGGCTTTACAAGATAACTTCTCAGCACTTACAGAGTTATGTTTTCCTGCATCCTCACTAAAATAAGATGTTAATTTTTTTTTTACTATAACACAATCTTATAATTGAAAAACAATTCTTTTATTTCTTTGCTCTTTTAGGCAGCTCTCTGTCACTGTACAAAATGCCTCGGAAATCAACTTATAAAAAGAAAACTTTTATTTTGGTTCGTAGTTTTGGGGATTCTATCCTATGATGTGTGGACCTGGTGCTCTGGGGCGCAGGGCAAGGCAGCACGTGATGACAAGGACACGTGGCAGAGCAAAGCTTCTCACCTCGCGTCCAGAAGCAAAAGGGAGACTGAAAAGGGAGACAGGGTCCCGCAGCTCCCTTCCAGGGAGGCCCCAAGGTCCTGAATGTTTCTCCCGAGGTTTACCCGTTAATGGTTCCATCACCTCACGACAACACCACCTGGGGCACCAGGCCTTTAACACACCGGACTCTGGGGGACACTGAGCCATAGCGAGTATCTTGATAGCTGTTAAAGTTGAACGTTTTATATCTGTTTATCGGTGAAGTGTAGTGTCTCTTCATTTCCCTTGGCCATGTTTCTGATACCTTGTTTCAACTTTTTAATTTTGTCACAAAACTTTGCATTGCATCACACTGGAGAGTAACTAACACATTTAAATCCATGTCTGCAAGATGCCGTTTCGCATTCCCAAGACTCCAATTCAAAAGACACTCTTAGTGAACAGAGAGTGGAGTGTCCAGGTGATTGTAATCTGGAGGACACTGGGTTCCAACAAACAAGGGTTATCTGTAGAAATTCCTCTCCTGCACATTCTCTAATTCAGCTGTTTCTTGTACATAATGTGTAATGTTTAACTCTATCTCTTCAAATGTTTATCATTTCTTCATGGTGAAACTTTCAAAAGTCTTTCTTTTGAAATATATGGTGTATTATAGTTATCTTCAGTCATTTTACTGTGCAATAATAGCACACCAGAATTTCTTGCTCCCATCAAACTCTAACTTAGTACTCATAAATCAAACTTTCCCATTCCCTCTTTCATGACTACCTTCTGGAGTCACCATTCTTTTAATTCTATGAGGTCAATTTATTTGGGGTTCTACATATGAATAATATCATGTGATACTTATATTTCTGTGCCTGGCTTATTTCACTTAACATAATGATGTCCAGTTCTGTCCGTATTGTTGCTAATGACAGGATTTCACTCTTGTTTATGGCTGTATACTATTCCATTGTGTAACGTTTCTCTATTCCATTGTGTAACGTTTCACTATTCCATTGTGTAACGTTTGCCAATGACAGAGCTTTATTCTTGCTTATGGCTGCATAGCATGCCAATGTATTTCTTACTCATTTCTCAGTTGATGGACACTTCCCCCAGTTGTTTCCATTTCTTGGCTATTGTGACTAAGACTTCAGTGAACACTGGAGTGCAGACATCACTTTGACATACTGATTTGGTTTCATGTGGATATATATCCAGTTGTGGGAGTGCTTCATTATATGATGGTTCTATTTTTAATTTTTTAAGGAACCTCCATACTGTTTCGTATAATGTCTGTACTAATTTCTCTTCTCTTCAGCAGTATATAAGGATTTACTTTTCTCCATATCTTCACCAACACTTGTTATCTTTCATCTTCTTAGTAACAGCCATTCTTACTGGGGTGAGAAGACATCTCACTGGAGATTTGATTTACATTTCCCTGATGATTGATAGCATATTTGCACATCATTTTGGCCACTTCTATGTGTTCTTTTGAGAAATACCTATTTGGGCCTACCGCCTTTTTTGCTATTGAGTTTTTGGAACTTACGTTTTCTTTTCTTATTTTTTGCTTTTAATGTTTCCATTAAAATTTTTACTCTCGATGGATATTTTTGCTTGCTGTGTCATTCTAGATAGGAAGTTACAGCGGTACCTCAGTTCATGAACACTTTGGTTTGCAAAAAGTTCGGTTCACATGCAGAAGCATCTGGCAAAATTTGGCTTCTGTTCGCAAACTCTGCATTGGGTGATGAACATGACCACAGCCATCTTTCCTGCACAAACACAAATGTGGCCATCTTTTCCAGAATTGTGAAACAAATTAATTTCATGAACTGAGGGACAGCTGTATTTTCTTAGAACTATTAAACTTACATCATTGTCTCCTGGATCACATTATTTTTGTTGAAAAGTCAGTTAGTTGTCAATCAATTTTGTTGTTGCTTCCTTGAAGGGAATAGCTTTTTCTTCCATGTCTGGTTTTAAGATATTCTTCAACTTTTGTTTTCAGAAATTTTATTATGATAAGCTTACGGCTGGATTTATGAGGATTGGTGATTCATAGTGAATCTTACATCTGTGCCTTACTGATGGATATTTCAGTAAAATTTACTCCTAAAATGTCACTTCTATCTTCTCTTGCTGTAATCAAATTCTATTATCTCTATGTCACCCTTTTTTACTGTAGCCATATTCTCTCACACTTCTTTTTTGTTTGCCATATTTTTGCATACTTGTATTTCATTTAGATTTTTTCTTTTGACTTAAACTTGAGCTTAGCAGTTTTTCTTTTTGTCTATAACTAATTTGTTGTTAAACACATCCATTTGGTTCTTACTTTCAGATGCTTTTTTCCATTCCAGAACTTCCACTTAATATTTTAAAATAATTTCTCATTCTCTGCTGAAATCCAGCATTAAAATTTTTTTTTCCAAGAATATTTGGTCTTTCTCAATCATAATTCTTTTAATATGACTACTCACTCATATGAAATACTTGTGGTCTGTTCCTATTTTTCATGTGCCTGTTTTTTATTATGTGACAGATACTGGTTACGAACAAAATGTTAATATAATTTGGAGTGTGGCATAGTTTTATTTTACTTTAGAAGAGGTTAGCACTAGACAGTTAAATTAATTAGAAACTGAGATCATTTGAAACTGAAGTTCAGGGCTAATGAGGACTGATTTCTTAAAAGATGCTCCTTTGGAGTCTAATACACAACTTTTGCTATTTACTATATTCTTTTCCCCTCCAATTTTCATTTTTGTAGCTCCATGTGTCTATCAAAGCTCAACTTCCTAGTTTCTAAGTCTCACAGTCACATTTCCTAGACTGCTAGATAATTATAAGTAGAAAACATTTCCAAATGCTTGGCTCACCTCTTGGACTCTTAATTTTTTTGAGCTTTGCTGGCTGACCTTTCGAACATGTAAGACTTTAAAAATATTTCATCTAGCTTTTCTAGATGTTCTCAGTGACAGCGTTGGGCTAATTGTCATTTGTCATTATGGGATTTCTTGTCATTAAGGGAAATGGCTTTCTTAATAAAGTAGGATCATTTTAAAATTTGATATAAGGTAAAGTCTAAATTTTTAAAAACCAAACATATCCAATTATCTCAACTAATTTTAAATGTTGGTTCACTAATTACTCGTATATACCATGTACTAAAATTCCACATACACATTAGCTTAACTTTAAATTTCATATTTAAAAAATGAACAAAAATAATATATTGAATATTGACAAAGATATTTAATAAATTTGTGGCCTCTTCCTTCACTTTCAAGTTCAACAGTATAGTGATCTTCAAATCCTTCTCTTACTCTGATACTCCTGCTGGGTCATTTTTGTAAATAAGGAGGCTTACCATTACACTGAACTCCCTTGAGTAATCCAGAATAATTTCCCCAACTCAAATGCCTTTATTTAATCAAATCTGTAAAGTTCCTTTTGCCAAGTAAGTTAACATGTTCATAGGTTCCAAGAATTAGTTTGTAGTCATGATCAGCTCATAGCCAATATGCAAATGCCCTGATTATATCATAATTATTCTGTGTTCATGTTTTGGTTATCTGGCTGTTTGTTTGAAGTATTACTACACTGTCTTTTACTATAGGAAAATATCTGAGACAGGTTAACTTTAAAAAGAATAAGAGGCTTATTTAATTCACAGTTCTGGAGACAGGAGGGCAAGGTGCTGGCAACAGCCTGGTTATGGTGAGGTCCTGGCGGGGTGGTAGATACTGTCACAATGGCAGGAGTGTGTGCAGAAGGAAGGAAGAGGCCACATCTCGAAATAGGAAGCCAAAGACATATGGGGGTTCCATAATCCTTTCCAAGGGCCTGCTCCCAATGACCTAAAAGGGTAGCCCTTTCTAAAGCTATGGTCCCAATGACCTAAGGGGTGATCTCTTCCAAGATCACACCCCTAATGACCTTCAGTAGCCCCCACCTCTCAAAGATTCAATTAGCTCCAGCATCACCACTTGGGGATTAAGCTTCCAACACATGAACTTTGAGGGAATGCACTTTACATCCAAACCACAGCATAGGTTCCATATAAGATACCTATGCTGCAATTGAATTCATTTTTAATCCGTAGGCTCAATTTTACATACTTTATTTTACTACCTTGCAATTGCTTTCGTGAATATTCCACATATTCTATCTCATAGAACCTCCCACAGCCTGTTTGCTAATTGCATTCCTGTGATAATCTTAACATGCTCCTGTCTTCTATATTTTAAATAAATGAGTAGTTAATGTTAGAAGAACAGCCGGAAGACACCTCATTTCAAATGTGTAGCAAGAATAATTCACAGATGGTTTTGTATAATTTTATTAGGTGGCAAATACTGTTCGGTTTCTTTTTCTTGAGATGTTAGCAGCCACTGATCACCATTGGCTAGATCTGTTATTTCATTAATAATTGCAAAACAGAGATATTCTATTTTACTATTCTGTTTTCATTTATGAACAGGATACTTCTATGAATAGAGGGGATTTATGTTTTCTTCTAATTGCCTATCTACACTTTGAAAGAGACTAAATTTTGTCAGTGTTTTCTAAATTGAATGCTCGCCTGAGAGTTAAATTTGAAACATTCATATGGATGTCATGTGGCCCATATTTGGTCCCAGAGAATTGAGATCAGCATGAATAATCACACATTAGTGGGGTAGGCCTCAGACTCTTCCATGAAAAGTTATTAATTACAAAACAGATATTTGTATCAAAAGTTATCAGACACTTCTAAAACTCCATAAGATACTATAATATACTACATAGTCGTGTTAATCTTTTAAAATTCTGTAAGTCATGTAATTCTTGAAGACCCAAGATCCTTTCGTTAAGGACTTTTTTTTGGCTCTAGTGAGCTGTGGGAAAATACACAAGACAATGGAAAATAAAAGAGCCAGTTTCTGCCTGCTTCATCCAATTTATCTTTCCATAAGCATGAATGTCACCTAAATAAACCCTTACAACACGGAAGAGGGGCATTACTCAATTAACAAAGGAAAAGGGAACTTTGAAATCTTTTCTTGATGACTCTAAATATCTATATATGCTGCTGTACAAGCCATTATCATTCCCCAAAATTTCACTGAGTAGATGAGGTAAAGTTCTATTTCAAATGGGTAATTATTACAATGCTGTCACACCACGTGATACAATTCTGAAATGGAAACATTTTCAGTGAAACTTTGTCAAGTGACACTTAATTTAAACTAGAGGATGAGAAAACTGCAAAGAAGAAATTTTAAGGAAAATCTAAAGCAAAAAAGCCTCCCTATTTTCCTGCCCCTTATTTTTAAGAGGCCTGCATTAGCGAGGCACTCGGGGCGGGGGGCAGTTAGAGAGGTGTTTTTGAAGTAAGCCGTTTATAAATTCTAGAATAACAACTCCGAGGACAGAACAGTTGCTACTTTGTATCCAGGGGTTCATGTCACAAGAGTTATAAAGATAATGTGAATACCCTCGTGATCACTGTTTAATTCTGATAATGATCACTACTGTACCCGATACTCCCACAAGGGAATGAAGCCTCTTAAAGTGTTTGAGAACCAAAAGGAGCCCTTTTTACAGCATCTTCAGTTTTCTTAGGGTGTTTTCCCACTCAGGATTCATTTCTAGTAATTGTAAATATGTAATCACATGTGACACTATCTAAGTGTCTCAAGGTAGAACACTTGTTATAGAACATTGGTTCTGTGCATGGCCACTGAGTAGCTTATACAGTTTTAAATGAGGAGCTACTGTTTCCAGTACTACGCTATAAGCTCTCACATATCAAAATAAAATAGCAGATGATCCTTGTTTTGGGAGAATTACTTCTGAGCTTCATTGACCGTATCAACCCACAGGAAAACACTGAAAAACCATGTAACAGTCATATTTATGTGCTTGTTGTACAATGCTACCGAAATTCATGAAGAAGAGATCAATTGAAATGAGACCACAGACTGCAATCAGACAGTTGTCCAAACTCTTTGTTCAATATGTGATGTAGTTAAGGTGGGCTTGCTTCCTTGAGGAAGCGGGATTTGAATTAGGCCTTAGACAATGTGTAGAGTGAAAATAAATGTGAAATTGTAAGACTTAACCAAATTAATTTATCTCATTTTTCCTCCTTTTATTTGTATGAAGACATACGCACCCTACTCAATTGAGCTTTGTCAAATAATCCATAAAGTCTTAAAGCCTGCGCGATTAACAACGATTCTACTGCCAAAAGGCAGCTTATTTTCTTAATCCAAAGCTCAGTTTATATAATTATTCTTTTTGCAAACTACGAGTTGGTTATATTAACACTTGAGTAATCTTGACAAGAAGTTGCTTTAAGCAGTTAAAGATTCAGATGCTGATCAGCATACATTAAGCGATTCAGCTTAATTGGTTCCATCTAGATAAATTACTTACCTCAATCCCGATCACAATTTCTTCCCTGGTAGAGTAGAACATAAACTCATATAGCTTGTAGTGTTGAAATAAGCTGAAATACAAAATAAATAGGCAATTGTGATAAATTAATATCAGGAAAACAATGAAACTACATCAAGGTATTTATTAAAGGAAAATTCATACTGACCAAGCTATAAAAATATTAATATAATATGCTAATATAACATATATTAAATGATAATATAATATTAGCCACCTCCTTTGTTCCACAAGAAATTGTACATAAATGTTAAGAAATTAAAATTTTGGTTTTTGATACATTATCAGTACAACACAGTAGCTAGAATAATATCAGCCAGTCAATCTGTGATAATTAAATAGGTTTTGGTAAGAAAGCAATTAGATTACATCTTTACTTTTCTTGGTTTAAAGACAAAAATGCACCATACCTGAATAACATCAAACTTTACATTATTTATTACGTTTTGTTCCAAACTAGAGTCAATTTCCTCTGGTATGAGAGGCACTGATTTCTACAATCGGCTTCTATATTAATTATTATTTCTGACATTTTCAAACTATTTCGAGATTAAATTAATCTACAACGACACCTGAAAAATGATGTGACACAAAGTGAAATCCATTTGGAAGATGTCTGATTCTCTTGTAGAATATTCAGTCACACATCAAAGGGCAGAATACATTTAAGATGGATCATTTCCCTTTTTCCTACCTGAAAACTAGGTGGTCAGTGTATAAAAACAGTGTACAAAGAACCAAATAATAGGAGTTCCTGAAAATAAATATTTCTAGTAAGTTTAAAGAGCTTAGCAGTGTATCACTGAGAGTTAAAAATTTACTGAAGGACTGACTTCTAATATTCTGTTTGTGATAATATTTGAATTTTTCTAATTCTCTTCCTGCTGGTTGGGAAAATTAATAGACTCATAATACAGCAAAATGCCCAAGAACAAAAAATTGTCTTAGTGGTTTCTCTTTCACTCTGGTGCCTTTTGCTATTTAAGAAAATTGATTTTAATATAACTGAGAAATTAACATTTGCAAAATGTAGCTACAGAGCATGTATAATAATGGTTTCTCCTGAATGCTATAATGGATCAAAGTTTCAATTCATTTGAAATCAATGAAGAAATCCTCACGCAGCTGGGTCTCTCTGAGTCATATTAGCAGCTGATCTCACTATTAATACAATCTATTAAAAAGTGATGGGTGTGTGGACTCAGTCATGGTTGTTTTTTTTTAACCCTGCACACTTGAATTACTCATCAACATTCACAAAACTAACTTAGCCTTTGACATCACTGAATTGTTGGCTAGAAAAATACATTAAGATTAGTAACATTTAATAATTCATTGAAGCAAAATAAATTCTAATTCTCCCTCCTTTACACTGGTGACCTAGAGAAAGCTGTAAGGTCAAAAATATTACACCGGCAATAACTGATTCTAAGTAGAAAAATTAAAGACTGCATTTGGAAATAGTGTGGCTTCCTCTAAGTGAGCTAGAGTAAAATTGCTCTTTGTCTATCTTGTGTTATACAAAAAGCTTGATTCATAAATTTTCTTTCCTGCAATTTTGTAATCTTTTAGCCTCATTCCTCTCACTGCACATAGAAATTAGATCATCCCATGCCAAGAGGGAAATTAACTTCCTACGAGGAAAATAACATGCATAACCTGGATGAAGTGCTTGAAGATATAGGGCTGAGGAGAAGGCCAGGAGTAGGATAATGTGTCCAAGGAAGTCTAAAAACGAGGCACTTCCTCAGGGCCAGGCCGTGTCTCCGGCCTTGCCTCATTCACTCTGCAGCTTTACGGGGAGCTTTTAAGTGGTCTTGCATGAGAACAAGATGACACTCCAGCTCTGGGAATGCATTTTTTTCTCTCCTCTTTACACTTCTACCTGACTGGAGGTCCAGATTATTCCAACAAACATCTAGTCTTAGTTCCACAATGATGAAAGATGAGATGGAAATGAGTCAAGATAGCTGACTTCATCCCAGGAAGTGCAACACCCTGATGTACACAGAGGGTTGGGGTTGATGCTTTTTTTTGGGGGGGGGGGTTGATGCTTTTATACCGAGTATATACTTGCACATAGTAGCTTTGCCTCATACCCAGGGAACAGGGAGATCACACAACAAAAAAGTGTATATATGTATACATATATGTGTATATATATGGACCCTATGTATATATGTATACATAATTTAAATTAAAAAGTTACAGTAGTATCTATATTTACACCTGTATACAATATACAACATGTACAAAAGTGTATATCATATAAGTAGATTTCCCAGTACTTACAGTATTGTTGGGAGAAATTTTGGTATGAGGTTTTTTTTTTTTTTCAAATCACAGACATATCACAGAATATATAATTTGGACATTAAGAATAACAGTGAAATTTAATTTATTGTCAGGTTTCATGGGCTATAGGTCATGTTCTGCAAACAGTTATCCCTAAATCAACTTTTATCTTTCTGTAATAGGAATATTTAAAATGCATAATTTCTTCAAAACATCAAAATATGAAGATATTAGAACACTAAAAATAGTTCTGATTTACTTTATTTGATTCATTTCTTAAATATTACTTTTAGAGTTTTTTTTTCTTTCTTTCTTTTGTTTTGTTTTGTGGTACTGGGGATTAAATGGAACCCATGGCCTTAGTACTGAACTTCATTCCTAGCCATTTTTATTTTTTATTTTGAGACAGGTTCTTGCTAATTTGCTGAATTGCCCAGGCTATTCCTGAAATTACAATCCTCCTCCGCCTTCCAGAGTGCTAGGATTATAGGGCTTTTAGGGAGTTTTGATATGTGAAGTTACTCTCCTTAGGATCTAAGTTAATCATCTTCTGAAAAAAAGGTGAAAAAATACGTTGATGAGCCTTTGCCTGGAGATATGAAATCAGTGGGGAGATGGAGGCCCTTCCTCACTGCCTAGAAAGTGTCATCATGGTGCCTTCTGTGGCTTTTGCCGCTGTGGTTAACTCTTGGTACAGTGCCCATTATAGACCTCCTGGGGTCAGCTGTAAAAATGTGTTTTGTAAGAGCAACCTGCATATTCAAAACTGAGGGAGAAGGGAAAGAAGGGTGTTAATACAGATGTGCAGGGCACAATTCTGCCGCCCAGTGGTTCTCGAGTCCTGAGGGGCAGAAAGACATTGACACACAGGTTCTCATCCAATTAGGAATTTCCAGCTCTTTCTCTCCTTACACACAAGGACTTTACCTTACTCGAACTGATCAAATTACTGTCTTTTAGTGTGAATCACTCATTAGGAGGGATGCTTTTGTATTAAGAAATCACATTGTATCAAATACCATTATATAAGAACATATCATATACTATTATTATTAATTCATGCCAAGAAGCAGTATATAAACTTTATCATGTTAAACACACTAATATTTATAAAGCTTCCAAATGACTGCCAAGTCTTTGCCAAGCAAATCACGAGCATGTCTAGGATATGATTTGGCACTCTTTATTTTAGAATGTTAATTTCTAATGTTGGAAAATATTGGAGTGTGTAGCATAAGAGGAACAAAGATACTGTGCAGGAACTTTCATTTGGCAAAAGAGAGATTTTTACTACTCTCATTTGAATGCTTGCAAAATCTAAAAATGTCCCTTCGGAGAGATGCATTACTCTCATGCAGACTTTGTGAATGACTATATAAGAAGACAAATTTCTTACTTCACCAATGAAGAATCACTGTAATAATAACACTTCTCTTTCATCCACCATCATTTTCCAAGTAGAAAGAGCCTTAATGAGTTTGTTTGGTCATTAGAACAAAGTATTTTGGGGCATGTAATAAATTTCAGAAAATACATGGATTTAATTTCTAGTGTAAAGCATTTACAATAAACATTTAAGTGGAAATGAATGTTGCTCCTTAAAATGTAAAATTAGGTATTTGGGAAGGCCAACTACTTAAAACATAGATTCTATTGCAACTAAATTCGTTTTATCATAAAGAATCATCTTATTAATAAAATGTTATTAAAGATCCAGGGAAAAAAGAAATTCTTATGTAATTTATTATAACTCTAGATGAATATATATTTATGAAACACAAGCCATTTTTAGGACTGCAACATTAGCCAAAATATTCAATGACCTGACTTTTATTTGTTAGATGGAAGATTTGAAGATTATGTTTATCAACTGATTTAACTACCATATAAATGTTGTAAACATCTCATTTTGTTAAAACTGAATTTAAATTTAAAAGACACCTTCTAAAACATGAAATAAATACTGCTGATGAAAATGCATACCTGATTTTTAAGTAATCAGTGATCGCATTGGCTTGCTTTACATCAAAGGTGTTCCACTCATCAATTCTTTGAGAATTGGTCGGTCCAATTTCAGCCATCACCTTCCCGAGCCACTTTATGTTGTCCTCTAAGGACATATGTAGTGCTAAAAAGACATCCAGACAAGTCTTAAGTGGTGTTTTAGTAGATGTTTCAAGAGCAAAATAATCCAAGATGTCTTAAATGTGTCAAAATTTATTCTGATCAGCATTTGTGATCTTATTTTTTCTAATAAATTGTTTTTTCTATCAATTTTTTTCTTATTTTTTCAATAAATTATTACATTTTGTGTAAAAGAACAGTAGCTTACACACCCAACAATTACAAATTACTGTAATGCTACACAATTATCTGAAGAGTTTGTGTTTCCATTATACAATACACAGATACACACACACACATACACACAACTCAGCTGGGTGTGGTGGTGCACACCTGTAATCCCAGCACTCTGGGAAGCTGAAACAGGAGGGTCCCAACCTGGGAAACTTAGAAACACAGCAAGGAGCCCTGTCTCGAAATAAGAAAGTGAAAGAAAGGGCTGGAGATGTAGCTCAGTACAAAGGCTTTGGGTTCAATACCCAGTACCAAAACACCCCCAAACAAACAATAGATCAAAATCTATCTAAGGATTATTTAAAATGGAAAGGAGAATTTTTTTTAAATAGTCTTACAAAAAGGATATATAAAATTACAAAAAGGTGGTGGACTTAGCTAGTGGGGAAAACCCAGATGGTAGATTTAGTCACTGTAGACCTCAGAGCTGAACTTGGAGCTGAAAGTGTAAGTGAATAGAGTTTTGTAACACTAGCTATAACTAACATTATGCATGAGAATTTGAGCTTAAAGATTTTCAATAGAAGCCAGAAATATGGATTTTTATGTAGAATATCAAGGTATATTTTCCTTTTCCATGGCTGCAGACTCAGAACTCACGTAATCCATTTCCAAATGCATGCTTAGGAAGGTTGGTGAAAGGAAAAAATACAAAAAGAGTAATACAACTTCACCACTATTTCTCCAAAAAGGCTTTTAGTCTATTATCTGATAGCTACAAACAAAACAAATACCCCAAAATCTCTTCTGTGGCATCTTTACAGTTGAGAAAAAAGTAGATAAATGTAGAAAATAGCCAGACAAATGTAGAAAACACCAGCACTCGGGGGCGGGGTGGGGGGTGGTTTGAGGCAGGAGGATCCCAAATTTGAGCCTAGCCTGGGAACTTAGTGAAACTCTGTCTCAAAATAAAAATTTTAAAAGGGCTAAGGATGTAGCCCAATGTGAAGGCCGTGGGTTCAATCCCTAGTAAAGAAAAAGACAAATTTAGAGTGTGTATAATAATAAAAATATTAACTTCTGATGTCTTTTCCATGCTTGGTTATATCATGTTTGTTTTTACCTGTGGCAAGCAAAATATTATTTACGATTTGCATATACACACTCCCCCACCCCCTTGGAGGATGAGTTTAGGTAACTGGAATGTCCACAGAGGTCCTTTGCTGACATACTGGGTATCGGGGCAGAAGACCCAGGAGGCTGAATGTGGAGGGTTGAAAGGCTCTGGAGAAACCGAGGCTGGGCTGGCTGTGACCGTGAGCTGAGGGGCCAGGAGGGGTCTGAAGGAATTGTGCTTGCCAACAAAATTTCATCCTGTTTTGGAAACTATGAGTAAATGTTCCACTTCTCGTCACAGAGGGAACTTTGTGACAGGATGGAGATAGAAATAAGCTATGAAAATATACAGTGATTGTTGGACTCGGCCATTTCTGAATTATACGGCTACTCTTTCTGGAATGTAAATACTAAATCCCCAAATATGAAAATTGCCAATGAAATGATTGTAATTTAAATTTTTTAGAAAGACGCTGTGAACACTAGATTGCAATTTGTTTAGATTCCTTCCTTCTTGTAGAAAATAGAAGCATAAACTAGATAACAATTAAAATCTGGTTTAATGAGTCACAACTGGCCTATTTCTCATAGCCTCCACCTGACCATCTTGGAAGTGTATCAGATGTACTCAGTTTTGTTGGGTGACTAGGCTTTCCTATGTCACCCTGAGTGGAATTCAGCTCTTTTATACATGTCTCTTTCCATGATAAACTTCTTTTGAAAATAGCGAAAATAACTTCAGAAATGAAAAGTCTGTTAGAAGAAGAGCGACCCTCAAATGAGAGGAAACTTTGAATCATTTTATTAATGAAATAGTATTAATTAGAGATACAGAGAAAAAAGGAATTGTTAGATAACAGATTATAATTCAAGATGAAATTATACTTATCAAATACATAAATACATTCATAAGACTATTTCCTTATGTTGAAAAATAACTGGCTCTTTTTTTTTATAACTGGCTCTTTTAAAACTGTTTTTTCTATGTCTAATGTCTTTCTACAGATAATTGCTTTGAAAATTAGGGAAGTTATCATTTTACTTATCTAACTGAAATATTTGCTCTTTTAAAAATCACATTTAGTGATACGATTAAAATATGAAAGATTAAACATTTAAATAGTAAGATTCCTTGATATAAAATTTATTCTTGAAAATCTAGGGTAAGGACTACATGAGATTTATAATTAGTTAGAAAACTTATGATGTACTGTATCTCATAACTGACACTAGCTAGCTGACCTGAGTTTCAGTTCTTTGTCTGTAAAATGAGAATAATACCTATTTGCAAAATGAGAATGAGCGAGCTGTAGCGGCAGTTGAATAAGAAACTATTGGTAACTGAAAAGATGCACAGTCTATGCTAGGCATGTTTGGTTTCACAGGAAGATGAACTCATGTTTGCTGAGGTTGACCCTGTGTAACCTTACGAAGTTATTTAACCCCCCAGACCCTTATTTGTTTGTCTCATAAGATTGTGTGTGAATTGACTAAGGCATTATTTGTAAAGTCATTAGCAGTGTGCATGGCACAAATTACTCCTGTGTAAGTCCTGTTATTATTTCTATTTGGCGAAAAAGCAGTTTAGCATCATAGGAATTAGAAAAGACTCCATAGTTCCTTATTACTAATCATGTTATATACAGGGAGTCAACATAAGTCTATAGATGTGGATAAAAGTCAAATATCCACCTACCTGATACACTACAACTTGTCTTTCTTTAGACCCTAGAAAAACTAGACAGCAAAATGTATACAGTTGTTCCTCAGTATCCAGATAGGATTAGTTCCAGGACCTCTTTCAAGGACACCAAAAATCTACTGATGCTCAAATTTCTTATATAAAATGGCATAGAGTTTGCCTTTAACCTATGTACATTTTCCTACATGCTTTAAATTATCTCTACATTACTTATAATACCCAAAATAATGTAAACACTAGGTAAATAGTTGTTAATACTGTATTGTTTGGGGAATTACAACAAGGAAAAACAAATCTGACCATGTTCAATACAGACAAAATTTTTAAAAAGCAAATCCTAGGTTTGTTGAATACATGAGAGTTAGCTGCTAAGATAACTCTCCAAATCCTCTGTCCACAGTCTTTTAGTTTGACCCAATTTCACTCTAGGTGAGGTGTAGAGATGCAGAACACTTTTGAGACAAGGACCAGAACTGAAACAGGCTAAAATGCATTTGCATACTGGGTGGGCCACATGAACTCAGCAAGGACTGTGCTCTCTGGAGCTTTCTCTATGAAGTTGTGGCTGAGTAGACGTGACACCATGTGCCCAGGACTCTAATCCCCCTCTGGTTAAGCGTGAACATATTTTGCTTCCTTTAATATGCAGATATAGGGAAATTACATTGTCTCCTGATGATGTCTTTAGCCTTGTTAGGTTTAAAGGTTTGAAAGGCCAGAAGTGAAAATTAAATTTCTTGCTTTTTTGTCTGGTTCTACATACTCACTTTCACCCTCTCATGGTTTATAAGTGGTTAGATGGATCCTGCTCAAGTTTTAGAAATTAATTTTTGAACTGATATCAAACAGTATAAAGTTTCACCTAAAAGAAATATTCTCCAGTCAGTTGTAAGGTATAGAAAAGGTTTAAAATGGAAATATTGTCTCAAATTTGGAATCTGAAATCCATGAACATTTTTACTTTATTTTCTTTCTAATTTATGGTTATTTTACTCAAAGGTTGCAAAGTTTCAAAAGGCAATGTCATACAGTTTCTTTTAAAATTTGATTTTTACATGGGTGATATATTCAAAAATATATATATATATTTGAGGAATCTTTTCACAGTATATTCAAATATACATATATATATATGTGCATATACTGTGAAAAGATTCCTCCCAACCCTTGTGCCCAGTTTTCACTAGTTTTCCTCACAGATGATTTTATTAGCTTTTTTTGTGTTCATCTAGCATTTCTTTGTGTACACAGATAAATAAAACATAACTAATACAAATAAATCATATTAATGCTTATTTTATCTCTTTTACAAACAAAAGCACACAATTGTTCACTTTGCTTTTACTCAATAACAATACATAGTCTCCTACATAATACAGCAGTACATAGAAAGCTTTTTCATTCTTTCCTTTTTGTAGCTTCACAGCATTCCATTATAAGAACAGGCTAAGTACCTGCTGATATCCTTTAAATTTCAGAATGCTTTTAGAAATATAGAAAAGTTGCAAGACTATCACAGAGTATCTCCAGATATTTAGAGGATGGATGACACAAAGACTTTTAAATGACTTTTAAATAACATATCTTTGGCAAATTAATTATTAAGAGAATTTAAGTTAAGTATCATTTGAGGTTTTACAATTCAGTGGAGGCATGATCCATAACTTTGCTATAATCAGAAACCAACCCTGTGATTTTCACTGAAAGACATTATGGTTTAGGTCTAAAGTGTCCCCCAAAGTCTCATGTGTTCGGAGGTTGGGCCTTTGGAAGGTGATTTGGTGACTGAGGTGCTATACTCATCCGTGAATTAATCCACGGATGAGCTCACGTGCTTTTAGGAGGTGTGACCTGGTCGAATGAGGTGGGTCACTGGGAAAGTGTCCCCAGCTCCCCTTTCTCTCTGCTTCCCGTTGCCAAGTGGTGAGTAGCTTTCCTCCACCCTCCATTTCCACCTTGGAGCAGCCAACCATAAACTGAAGAACCTGGTCAGTGAGCCAAATTAAACCTCTTCTTTAAATTGTGTGTCTGCGATGGGAAAGCTCACAAATACAAAAGGATTGCAATAAAATCAGAAATTTTTGCTTAAAAATATTCATTTATATGGTAGAGTGAATTTCTTTTTTCTTAAAAAAGAGAAAAATAATATACTTACTTTTAAGATTATGAAGTAACATATCTAGTAAAGTCATAAATTTTGAACACTGAATAATAGAAAAGTCCATTTCTTTAGCCCACAAAAGTCCAGACACATAATAATCTAATAGAATGGCATCATTTAAACAAGTTTGAAGATTTTTGAAATTCAAAAACATTCTCAGCTTTCTGTAACAAAAACAGAAATGCAGACATTAAATCAGATTAAATACTGAACATTTCCTTTAGTTTTGAAAATCAATATTTTTCTTGAATGAAAATTTTCTAATGCTCATAATATACAAAATATTGGACTGTATCCAAATCTATAAATTTAAAATGACATTCAAAAGAGAAACAGAGATGGAGAGAACCCTATTTTGTCTCCTTTTCTTCCTTGTTATTTTCTACTTTTTCTCCTCCAATTCTTTAGTATGTCTTTAATGTCCAGTATTTTTCCCTCTGATAGTCCATATCTATTTCCATCTGTACAATTACATTTATTTCTGAAAATGTTCTTATACTACACTGTTAAATATTCTGTTCTCTTTGTAAAGGAACTCCACTTATGCATATTTTATTAATTTTATCTCAGGTTATAATTTTTCACTTTAAGTCTTTTTCAATATATTTCCTTTTTATTTTGTATATTTCTCATTATTGTCTTCTCTTTCCTTAGTGTGTTTTTAGCAGCCATTTCTTCTTTGGAGTGCTATAAATTTTACCTCAAATTCTGTAAGATCTTTCCTTTTAAAAATGTTTTATGACCTTGTATTTTGCGTTATCTCTTCTTTGAGCTTTTATATTTCTGTTCTATGCTCCTATGATTGCTTCAAAGTTTAAAATTCATGATAAAATATTTGATCACAGTTTTTGTCTGCGCATGGCTATATCTTTTCCTTTCCTTTTCTTTATCACTATTTCTTTTTCCTATTCCTTTCTTTTTATTCTTTATTGCAATGCTTTAGATGCTTATTCTTTTATTACTTATCTTTGAATGAAGTGATATTTTGTCTTTGGATAGCTACTTTCAGGATATACAGTGGAGTGGAGACCTGGCTATTTTACAAACCAGTCGGCATTTCCTGTTTAAAGTAACTTTCTGTCAATTACCCAAACATTTACTTTTTTAGTTAGTGGGGTAAAAGAAGAAAAAATATGGGTAGTTATTTTTACTATTACATAAACAGTCCATTTCCTGTGATGCAGTAAGTATCTGCTTCAAGTCTGTGTTCCCTGATCCTGTTATTGTGAATAAAGGCTTTCTTCTTATGAGAGAGTAAGTGTACCTATATTTTAACTCATCCTAAAATCGACAACCATGTGTCTCTTCTTTTTGTTTTTGCTTGCACTTGTTGAACTATAACGATTGTGGCCATCATCTTCATATTTTGTGGTTTAGGCATTCAGCATTCTCCTTGTTTCGATGAAGATAAGTCTGTTATTTCTCCTACCTTATATGTGATTTCTTGAGGAGTAGGGACAATATATGTGTGACAACTTAATGCTGTTATTTTCAAAAGAGAAGCCCTAATCATTCATAATATTAAAACAAATTATATGGCCAGAACAATAAATATAACAGGATTAAGCAAGTATGAGAATAAATAAAGCTGATGCTTATAATGTGTTTAACTCTCTGATGTCTCTTCATGTTCAGTGGTATAGGGCAAATGTCAAACTCCAAAATGAGTTCTAATTATTGTAAGGAAGCATTGTAATCTCACCCTCTTTCCTGTAATGCCATTCAGTATGTGAAATTTTTCTACAATTATTTTTCTACGGTGGGCACTCTCCTAGATTATTTCATTAATTCCTGCAGATGAGGTTTCTTTTCTTTTGGTAAACAGATATTAATAAGTAATAAGTAGCTTTGATTGCTGACAACCATCTTATAACCATTATATAAAATATCACAAAATAGGAAATTCAGAGATAGGTTGACTTCAAAGTTATTTGCATCAAATCTTGGGTAGTATCACCACCATCATATATCCTGGGTCGCCACCATCATATATATATATGTATGTGTGTATACATATATATATATATGTGTGTGTGTATATATATATATGTGTATATATATGTGTATATATGTGTGTATATATGTGTGTATATATATGTGTATATATGTGTGTATATATATACCATGTATATATATATACGATATATATACAGTATACTGTATATATGTACAGTATCTTTATTCATATTATATATTTATATGTGAATATATCATTTGTATATGATACATTTAATTTTTAAAGCAGTATGATCAACTTTTTATATTATGTCTGACAATATCTTTTTTTTTTCTGACAATATCTTTTGATACATTCCATCAAGCATGCACACAGCAGTTAGAGGCAGAAATGGAAAGACATGCTGGTGGTGGTAGTGGGGTTTGTGTACTAGCCAGACATCTTTAATTTACATTAAATCTTTTACAGCCATATTTATTTTTAATGAGTAATATACAGCATCATCCAGTCTTAAGAGAAAGTCGGTAAGAACTTTTCCACAACAATACAAATGTGTAGTATTACTATGGAATAAATACGCAGGCCAGTGGAACAGGTACAGCTTGCAGAAACAGATCAAATGTCCGTGCACACTTGGTACATGACAGAAGTAGTATTTCAAATCAGGGACAGAAGTAGGAACTCAGGTGCTGGCACATCTATCCACTTGGAAATTATACAATAAAATAAAATCTAGGTGGATTAAATATTTAAATGTTAATGGCAAATAATATCAATTTTTAAATAAAAAAATATACTCTGACATTTGAGTAAGCCAAAATCTCTTAGACACAATGCCAGAAATGCTAATCATAAAGAAGAAGGCCGATAAATTGATCTGTATTTAAACAGACAAAACACGCCCAGACGATGAAAGACAATATAACTACATTGAAAAGACCAGGAAAAAAGTTTGCAGTGAATGTTACTGCAAAAAATACTTCTAGTACTCTAGAAGGAAGCACAATGCCTCCACTCATTCTCTGGTCTTACTAGGAAAATGGAGCTCCAAATAATGATGAAAATATATTGGGAAGATAGATCCCTAAATGGGCTTCAGTGTCCTCCACTGGCTAAGAACCTAGAATAAGGAAAGATGATTTAAGACTTTCCCAAAACTCCAGCGATCTTTTGTAAAAACAAACAAAAAAAACCCCTTAAAATTAGGATTTCTGGGTTATATTTGATATGGTGAAATGTATTGCTAAACTTCCCTCCAGAAAGGCAATGCCAAATTAGTCTTCTATCAATACTGCGCTATGAGGACTATTTTTCCATATTCCAATGTAGTTTGGATTTAACCCATGATTTTAATATCTATTAATCTATTATAAAATCACTGTCTTGTGTATTTTTTCCTTATTTGTTACATTATATTCATTTTTAATGTGTTCCATTGGTTGCTTTTTTTCTCATCAATTTATAAGTTTTTTGTGTACTTAGGGACATTAGCACTTTACATTTGTGATGCAATTTTTAAAAAGCATCCTGAAACTAAATTTTATTTTGGTGACAGGAGGAAATTAGGGTACTCTTTTATTTTCTTGTGCACACACTTATGTTCATTACATGTTCTAGAATAGTTGGTTCTGTTTATTATTATTAGACATTATTTTAACTTTAAATGAGTCCAATGCTAAATACCAGTTTTTTTATAACACACTTTATGATTAACAGTTTTGTTGGCACTGTTATTTTAAACTCACCAATGAATTGATTCATCTTTCAGTTGGGCTAAGAGGTAGATTTTTCTATTAGACCCCTTGGGTACTATATTTTCTGAGTTGCTGTATTTTACAATGTATTGTCACCACAATTAAATAACACCCCAAAGTAGTATTTTATTGTGGAGTGACATTCTTTTGACTTCCTAAATTTGGTGACGTGTCACTCTGCCGATTTTCTGCTGCCTAAAATTGCTACAGAAAAGTCTGAGGCCTATTTGATTGTTTACCTCACTGGGTGTCTTTATCCCAGAGACGAGATGATACATTTAGTTTTATTCCACTAATATATTGACATAAAAGTAGTATTTTATAAGATTTAATTTTTTCTGATTCATTATGTCAGATGCATATTCTAACATCTTCTAATTGCTTTAATCTCCATTTTTATGTTTTTTAAATTTATCTTCCATCATTACTGATTTTTCTGTAACACCAGTTCTGCATTGCTTTTATTATTTACCCTTAGTTCCTAGCTTTAGTTCTAAAAATTTCTTATTTGCAGTCTATCATTTCATCTTTAATCTCCTGTTTTGTAGAATTGATGTCCTGTTCGATCATCAGCTTTTGCCTAACATTTTCCTCTGTTTCTAGTGTTCATTTTTCTGTATTCTCTTCATTTGTCATCTGCCTGCTGTGTTTTGTTAATTAAATATTTGACCTCAATATTTGCATATGCCTTTGCTTTCTATTTTTATTTTTCAAGATTTAATTGTGTCTGACTGAAGGCACTACTTTCCTAAGAATCTTTTGGTAGAATCTCTTTGATCTCCAGCCACCTTGCCTCTTCGCGACCCCTCTCCTTGAACTCCCCTCCCCTTTCCTTAGTACCATTTGAATCTTCCCCTGCAACTTGAACCAGAGAGCTGAATAGTTATTATTTCTGCTCTTTGTTCAATTATTTCTCTCCAAAGCAGCTTTGAAGGGAGTCATTTGAAGCAAGATGCTGTGGAGTTAGAATGTAAAGAGTCCCTGTATTTTACTGGCAAGTTTGTAAGCTTTTATTCTGGATATAAAGGAAGATGGAACAAGGGACAGAAGAGAGATGGCCATGGCTATAGTGTAAGAGAGAGCTGCAGTGAAACTATTATTGTATTATTCTTGCATGTTCTTGAAATGGAGTGCGTTCTACTTCTAGATGGTGACATGAAGGCAGAAACTCTGAAAGCAATAGTTAAACAGCTCATAGAGGCCCATCTCTAGAAAGGTCGTTACAAGATGTTTTGGTGTTGTTTCTGTGTTTATAAAGTGGTTTGATTTTGGGTGTTTTGTTTTGTTTCTTTGTTTTGTTCTTTTTTGTTTTGTATTTGAGACAGGATCTTGCTATGTAGTCCAGGCTGGCCTTGAACTCAGTATGTAGCTCACATTGGTCTTGAAGTGTTGGCGATCCTCCTGTCTCAGCTTCCTGAGTACTGGAATTACAGGTGTGTGCCACCACCTCTAACATACTTTTAATACATTATTTTTAATGTAGCCTCTATCTTTTTTTAAAAAGGAATTTGGGGCAGATTTGTAAATAAAGCCAGAATTACGTTTAAAAAGTTAATGATTGTTAGCAGCTAGGAGACAATGAGAAATGTACTCACATATTTAACTGCTTAAAGTGTATCCCAAAAATATGTTTAATATTACTTTGATGTTTCACTTGATTGGCTGCTTTCATAAAGAGCAAGCTTTAATTTTAAAAGCTAAGAAAATGTACTGATGTTTTATAATTAAATAGGTTTATAGCTCTGTATACTGTATAATTTTGACACACTTATGTTAGTGATAAGGTACCTGAATATTTCTATCATTTTGAAAAGTAGATAATCCCTATTTATAACAATGGTATTTGAAATTAAAGGTGATTTATTGTAAATATTTCAGGATTACTGGTTAAAAACACCACATAAAGATCCACGAGAATATCACAAAGAGATGGCTCCTAGATAATATTGACCTTATTTATCCAGAGATGAGATTGCTTCATGTAATTTTTATATTAATGAGACAGTTTTAAAAAAATCAACCTGCTACTGAAACTTGCTAACTTCTCTATCACCTTCTGTATAGTTTACTTTGTCATAGATCTCACCTCCCCTAAAGATCAAAAATATTTTCACAGTTCAGGTATGTAAAAGCAAAAGAGAGTCCATAATTGAAAAAAAATATTGTCACATAAAGTATAATATACAGAACAACTTATAGTAAGAAATAATTCTAAAGAGCAGCATCATCTTTAATTTTACTTGATTAAATATAACATTTTTATTAAATACTTAATACGAATGAGATGTACCTTGTATTAAATATATTTTATTTGTTGTATTATGCTTGCCTAGTATTAACCTCCTATTGTTTTGCATAGTAATGAGCAAAAGCACTTGGGGTACCTGGAAACGGAAACTATTTTACATAAAAACACATGAAACGAGAGAGTGAGGAGAGTCAGTGATGTCCACATCATGGACACATTTTTATCAGTTCTCACACCCAGAAGCAGAATTTTCAATAAACATTCATTTTTATAAAAAGTTATAAAATTGTCTTGAGATAAAACCTGGAGATTTTAACGCACGAGCTAAGACGCAGTCAGCCGGCAATATGGCCAAGTTGCAGCTCAGCGCGCCCGGCAGTGTGCAGGGGCCGGGGGCAAAGAGCTTCCCGGGAAGAGGTCTGCTAGTGAGATGCTCCTGCTGTCGGTTAGCTTTCTCTTCTCAGGCTTCTCCTCCAGCCAGGACGTTTGTCCTATTTCCTTCTCAGAAGTAAAGTGCCTCTATTATATAATATCTGTAAGATTTGCCAGTGATAACTACTGACAGAGTCATTTTCTGTTTGTCCATTATGATGTCAGGAGGACGAAACACCAGGACACTCTAGCTCCCCATCGCACCATCTCTCTCTCCACACATGATGGCCAATCAGCCTTTCAATATAAAGTGAGGTCATCTTTAAAATGGGTGATTACTAGAAACAACATTTAGGAAGTTGTGTATATCTAACTAATGTTCTAAGGAAATGATATATTATAGAAATAAGTGGCTTAAAGAGTGAGATGTACATATGTCAGATTTATTTTCTATAAATTCAGTTATATTTTTAAGCAACATGTATGCAATCAAGAGCATTTAGTATACCTTTATTTCTGATCAAAATCACAGATGTATGACCAATATCCGGGATTTACAAAATAATAAAATGTATCAACTATTAATATTACAGAAAACACAGCACTCTATGTTTTTTACATTTTGACAGTTTTATGAATGAAAGAGAAGAGAAAGAGAAGACATGCGCTAGAGGCTGCTCTGACAATAAATCTGTGCTCTTAGTTAATATTAACAAGTTTGCCTGCAATGTATTTCTCCCATTAAGATGACTGCCAAGCAGTACAAAAAGTCAGTTATTTTTCAATTTTGTGTTCTAGAGTCTGGATATATTTCAGTGCACAAGAAAAAAACTTAACATGTGAAATAGTACATCATGTTCATTTATAAGTGAAGAATTAGAACTGATCTATGTTTGACTGTAATATTGAAGTACTTACTCTTCAACTCCATCTACGTTCTCTGTTAGTAAATCAGTGATTTGGATGATTGAAAGAAAATCTGGAGACAGAATCTTTTTATGTTCCTGGAATTCAGCATCTCTCTAAAAAATAAGAGGAGTGAGATACTTCAATTTTATGTTTTACATGTTAAACCCAGTGATACAAAATGTATTCTGGTGGTCTAGTTGATGTCAGAAAAAAATTAAAAACAAATCTCTTAAATAAATATTTATTTTTTTTTTCTTTTCCACTTTTTTTTTTTTTTTTTTTGTGGTGCCAGGGATCAAACTCAGGCTTGCAAGGCAAGCACTCTAATCACTGAGCTAAATCCCCAGCCCCTTCTTTTCCATTTTTATGTGATTGTACCTCTTCCCTGAAATGTCAAATGTCAGTCAGCCTGTCTTTTGGTACATGCCTAAATGAGTGATGGCTAAACACTGTGGTGTGTTTTTATCTACCTTGTTCACTGGCTCTGCCACTGTGCTCTCCTCTCTCTTCATCAAAGTAAAGAAACAAAACAAAAACAAAACAAAACAAAAAACCCATTCACTGTATTTTTTGATCATACACAGTAGAGCTATCACTCTTTGGTATATACCCAAAAGAATTAATGTCAACATACTCTGTCGACGTAACTGCTACCATTTGTTCTAGCTATACCACTCCTTAGTATGTACCCAAAAGAAGTAAACATACAAAAGTCAAAGTAACTGCATACTCATGTTTATTGTGGCATAATTCACAGTAGCCAAGATATGGAATGAGGTAGATGCCCATCAACAGATAAATGGATAAAGAAAATGTGATATATATACACAATAGAGTATTATTCGGTCACAAGGAAGAATTCTGTCATTTGCAAGAAAATGGGTGGATCTGGAGACCATTTTGTTGAGCTAAATAGGTCAGATTCTGAAAGACATAATATTGCATGTTCTCACTAATACTGTATGTGTAATCAAAAAAGGTAAAAAGAAAATAGAAAGGAGACTATTATAAGACAAGAGTAAAAGGATAAGAAAAAGGGAAGAGGGAGCATAAGAGTAGGTTACTGGGGGATGGATATGAGAAAAATATAAACATTCAACACCCCTCCCAAATATGAAATTAGGGAGAAAGGCAGGGCAAGAGAGGTGATGGGGAGGTGAAAATGATCTAAGTATGTGCATGTATGAATTTGCCAAAATGAAACCCATTAATCTGTACAACTAATAAAAAAAGAGAGAGGACAAAAACCTAGTTTAAAAATAAAATATGCTATATTAATCATCTTGCTGTAATCTAGGGTGAGCAAATTAACCTAAACTAGGACATATGATTAGTTTATAAATTCACTATGAAAAATATTTTAGGGCCTAATATAATGTTTTGTTCCTATTAGCCATTGAGATACTTGTAAATTGAATTAAATCAGTAAGTTTTCATATAAAATAGTATTTTTGTCCCTAATATATAGCTATATACTTGTTTAAATGTCTTTTGATGATATACAGTCTTATGGGAAGTCAAATATAGTTTATTCCTACATTGTCAGTCCCATTAGATTGTAAATCCTTTGGGACAGTCTGCAATATTTTAGTTCATTTCAGGCTTCCACAGAGCTTGGTATGTCGACACAGGTTACTGGCTGACTGCCTGCGTTCTTCACCTCTATCACAAGACAACACTGTACCTGGAGTTTGATGAACACACAATTTAGATGAACTCGGGAGCTCGTCAGGGCTGGAGTACTGATTAATCTTATGACTTAAGGCAAGTCATTTAAACTTGCCAAAATTTGGATTCATATTTAAGAATTATTTTATAGGTTTTTATATACACAAGATTGTGGTCATTATTAATAATGAATAATGGTAATACAAAAAGAGCGAATTATTCAGACACTTAGATCAATTTATTTGATTTGCAAAAAATTTCCAGATAGGAGAAAGGTCACACAGAAATTATATGAAAGAGAATACAATAATCTTAACCTTTTGAGCGATTATAATTTTAGCTAAGATGCCTAATATCAGTGCAACAATTTTTACGGAAACTTACAGGCCTAAAATAATCATCTTTGGTACAGTTTGCCTCTGGATTGGTTTTTTTGTTTTCTTTTGTTTTGTTTTTGTTTTAAATTATATTTCTGGGCCTAGTTTAAACTAGGTCTCTTTTATGTTTGTTTTACACAGTGCCTTGCATTAGAAAGAATACTAGGTGGTTAAAAATCTTCGATCTTGTAATGCATACATTTTGATTTGTAAAAGTTAGAGATGCAATAGAAAATTAACAGGCTGAAATATGTGAATATGTAATTGTGGCTTTCTCTGTAAAATTACCTCTCCGAGTAGGAAAATGTGTAAGCTAAATTGCACTGTTAACTCATTTTACTCCACCACCTGGTGGATTTTAGCAGTTATTCCAGGAGCAATAAAATTTTAAGCCTCGTATTACTTACCAGATAATCTTTTCTCTGATTTCTTTTTCCTCTAATGTAACCTAAACACTCAGCAGTTGTATATATGTCTTTTTTCTAGAATGTAAGCTTTTAGGGGCATGCTTGTATCCACTACTGGTAGTTTTTTAAATAGAAAATATTCTTGCTAAGTATCCATTAGAAGAAAGATAACAGATTTCACCCGATTAGTAAAGAGAGATTTCCCAGTCACAGAGAACATAGGCTTGTCTGCAAATGTCAGATTTTGAAAGGCTTTTATGAAGACTAAAAATAAATGAACTAAGGAAAAGTGCTGTTTTAAGCCACATTAGAGCCTGAGGCAAAAGAAAAGTCAGTAATACTGATCCCATCTTTATTTAAAAATTTGATCTGTTATGGATCTTGTGCATTAATTTTGATTTTTCTGATGCAGTGCATAAAACATAATTTGTCTAGGTCAGTGGGTTTGACACCCCCTTAAATTTTGTACTGAAGGCAAGTGCCTCACTTACCTTGCCATGATCTTGCTGAGGGGCTCAAATGCCAACATTTTTAAAAGGAAATAAAGAAATGAAAGAAGAATTAAGTAAAAGAAAGAGAAGGCTCTTTAAATTATGAAGAGAACAGGCAAATCTTTGGCAAACATGATTATGGAATAAAGTAAAATAATATGCATACTAAGTGGTAATAGTTTCAAAATTTCAAGGAAATGGATAATTTCCTAGAAAAATAATGTTTTAAAAATTGATGGGGGATAAGGGAGAAAACTGATCTGACCAAACACAAACTAAAGTGGAACTCTACTTTTTACAAAATAACTATTCCCATTTTAGAATGAAAAACTGTTTATTGATCTAAAATTTTAGATCGAAGAGAGTTCATCTTTAAAAGGTCAGCACACTATACACAAAACCTTGAACTAGAAAAAAGAAATTATAAACTAAAATCACTAATGAATACAGATATAAAATTATAATTGAAATATATCTTAGAAAATGGAATCCAGCAGTGTATTAAAGAATAATAAGCTATTATTATGATCAAATAAGATTCATTCTAA
Organism: Hystrix cristata; assembly: GCA_004026905.1. Lineage (NCBI taxonomy): Eukaryota > Metazoa > Chordata > Mammalia > Rodentia > Hystricidae > Hystrix > Hystrix cristata. The sequence goes on along the minus strand of PVJO010001512.1, from coordinate 39,666 downwards.
AAAATAAAGAATGGATCATTGTCAATAGCTCTAACATAATTTTATGCCAAACTAAATGATACAAATCTTATGATTATATAAAAAATGTTGAACAAGTACTTTGTAAACTTAGAAGTGAAACTCTTGGTAAATACAAATAGAAAAGAATACCTAAACATGAAAGACACAATCTGCCAAAATCAACAGCAAACATCATACTGAATAGTGAAATAGTGGTCATTCTTATAAAAACTAAGAACTAAGAAGGGTGATGACTAATAACATTATGGTAATGTACCTCGCTATAGAGGTTCTCATACAATAGAAGTAAATACCATGTATGGCTTAAATGTTAGAAATGAAGATACGAAAAATATTTATTTGATGAGTACATGACAAAATTGCATACCTAAGAAAGCTGACATTGTACTAACATTGTTTCAGCTAATAAGAAATTTGGTAAAATGCTTTATATTACATATATAAAGTAAAATGTAAAATAGTTTATATAACATATATAAATATACAGAATCATTTGGTTTTCTCTATATGAGCAACTAATCAGAAATGGCAATGGCAAAAGCTCTATTAAATTATGCTTCATTAAATATTAGACATTATAAACATTATAAATATATAATATATCCAATTATATTTGGCCATAAGTAAATAAATATGAGAGATACATATTTATAATTTGTATAAGGTTTACATAAAGAAATTCTGAAACTTTATCAAAAGTTTAAAAATAAGAATTGATGAAGGAAGTTTATTGGCAATCTTCAAAGAATCAGAGTCCTCTGATACTATACATTTCACACGATGACAATCTCAAATCTCAGTGAGATTATTCTGGAACTCTGTAAGATAACTTTTAAACTCTTATGGGGGGGTCATACATTTGGACAAAGAATAGTGAGAGGTATCTTTCTAAATCAGATATTAAAGCTTAATATAAAAATGACAAAACACTGACACAATAATGGACACAAAAATACATATATATATATATATACATTTTAAATTCTTTATTCTGTCCCACTATTCTGCTCATTCTCATTCTCATTCATATATATGTATAATGTCATGGCAACAGTTTATTCTCAATGAGAAGAGACATAATGGTGTGTTCAATAAATGAAGCTGACAACTGGTGATTCACCTCTAGAAGGAAACGGAATTAGATTCTCATTTAAAATATACAAAATACATCTAAAATAATATCTAGACTTTTTAAAGACTTGACTTTAGTAAAATAAAATTTAAAAAATCTTATAAAGATATGGAAGATTATGTGGAACCACCCAAGGGGAAGGATGGAAGGCAGAGAAAGGGCAAGACTTTTTAAACAAGACAATAAACCCAAAGAAAACTGGTAAGAAAGATGAGCCTAAGTATTTGTCAATATCCTCTTACCTATGGCAGAGGTTTTCGAGTGGCCCTAAGTGTCTGATAAATACTACTACTGCATACAAACATTGTGTGGCACATTGGTACTTATTTACTTTGCATCAACCCACAGCCTGCACAGGTTGATCTACATTATCGACCACGGTGTTTGTATTCACATTGAATTATTCATAATTGTAAGAAATGCTCCTAGAATGATATTGAAAGTGAGTTGCAGTATATTCCTTGTAAGTATACTACTTAAATTATTCTATTTCCTAAATAGTATTTTTAAAAATATTAAGAAAGAGAGTTGATGAACAAATGATGGATAGAAGATGGTCACTAAATTCTAAGCACACATTTATAAACTTTTACTTACAGGTCTGTACAGAAAAAACATTTATTTTCAAATTTTTGTCTTTTTTTTTCCTGTTTTTTGTTTGTTTTTTGAGACAGGGTCTCACTAGGTAGCCCAGGCTGGCCTCAGATTCACAGCAATCCTTCTGCCTCAGCCTCCCCAGTGCTGGGATTACAAGTGTGTGCTACCACGCCCAGGTTTTTCTCTGTTCTTATGTATTCATACAGATAAATGCCAAAATTTTAGTCTTACATTTTAAAAGGAGGCATTTTTTCCAGTATTACTAAATAACTGGAATGTCTAATTCAGAAAGTTGGCAAGCAAAGCTTATGCAGCATCACAGAAAAAAAAAATTGCCTGGATCTGTTTCCTGTTTGCTTGTTCACAGAATCTCTTTCAGTAGAATTTAATCTACAATAACTCTCTCTTCTGGCATATTTCAGGCCACCCATGACTTTAATTAGTTATCATAATTTATTGAGTGCCTACTATGTGATTAGGATAATTGTTTGCTTTTCTTCTAGGTGTTGGCCACCCCCACCAAATGGGAAATCTCAGACTACTGGAAGCTTATGTTTTATTTCTGATAGACTTGGCAAGAAAAGAAATATTTCGTTATTACTTGGCTCAGCTGACTATACAGTCTACTGGCTAAGTCAATTTAGACACAGAATTTATTCGAAATGATACCATTAGGGATTAGCTTTTGGGATCAACTCTGGAAAGAATCTGATCTAAGACAAACCTTTTAGTGTCCCACTAAAAAGTGGCAGCACTGGGAACAGACAACAAGCGCTCGGCCATCTTTTCTGTCTAACCACTGAGACCCCTAGTGGGCACATGGGAGGCCGCAGGACTCGCCATTCCAAAGGAGGACTCCGCTCTAGGGTCCAACTGCTTGTCTTCTCTATGGTCTTCAAGGCCGCCACTCTCCTTAGAGTAGAGGATGGAGTTTGCCCTACACAGCGCCTTGATGCGTCCTCTTAGGGAATGAGCACCAAGTGAGTCCACGTTATAATTTATGTCTTCAGTTTGTTATAAAATTTTGAGCATGTTCTGAATTGGACATTATGGGGAACGTCCTGAATCGCACATTATGGGGAACGACTGCTCCTCCAAGAATTTAACAAATAGGCAAACTATCAGTCCTGAAAAGATAATTATCTCGGGTCTCTAACTAGCTCCTTCATCTGACTCATCCATTATAAAAAATGGTGTCTTTTTTTTTTTTCCTTCTGTAAAGCTTGGTACTTATTGATATCTTAAATTTTGTATTTTTTTAAAATTCAAATATGGTTTCCTCAAGACCCCCAATTATCAGGTTTCTTTCTTTTATATTTTCTACCTGGATAAGTATGTGTATGTATTCACCGACAACTGTATATTCTGGTACATTTTTGTGCATGTTTAAATAACACAATTTAATTGGGAAATTTCCTATGCTACTTCAGAAATTGTATTACTTACATTAGAGATCACAAGGGAGTAACTGGCTTAGAAATCAGTTTATCACATTAAAATGTGCATTTAATGTATGCTAATTTTATTTCAAAAGGCTCTTGTGAGTCTTACGCCTTAGCGGCCGGCCTGCATATAGTATTGGGAGATATCTGGATTGGGAATAGCTTGCGTGTCTGGAAGCAGGACACACAATTATCAGCTCTCTACATTTCCTCATTTATAAAACTAGCTAATACTTATCTTCTGCACACACACACAAAATGTTGTTTATACTAATATGTGAACTAAGCAAAGCAATGTAAATTAACACATTATTATTCACTTTAGAGCCTTAAAAATTGAAGAATATTTCCTCTATGCTAGGAGCAATTTATGAGAGACTCTGTGTGGAGATTTATACATTTTGGAGGTAATATTTGGTATGACGGATGTGGTTTAAAAATCTCAGGATAGTAAATTTATGAGTAAAGTTACCTCAAACCTATCTCTTACTCAGAATTAGTCTTGGTTGGGACCTTAAAATCCTTTCATGTTACACAAGGAGACCAGTAGGAGCCAAAGAGGTTAAATGACTATTTTAAAGACAGTCTGTTGTCCTGTCTTCTAGCATGTATTTCTGTGTTCAGAGAAATGGGAAAATAACAAATATGGAAGCCGGGTATTCTAATGTTAATCAACTAATGAGTAGTTATGAGTCAATGACACCTTTTGAGTAACTGCAACTGTGATCATTACAGAGGAATGAATAGCAATTTGAAAAAGGGATTGACCCATTAAAAAATCAGAATTCCTGTAATCCCAGCACTGTGGGAAGTTGAGGAAGGAGGGTGGTAGATTCAAGCTCACCCTGGGCAGTTTAACAATTTAGACAGACCCTGTCTCAATAAAACCAAACATTAAAAAGGTCTGGGGCTGTAACTCGACACCCCCCACTCTAAATCCGAGCTCACTGCTTAATTTTTTGTTTTTAATTGGGTGGGAGGGAAGCGTGATTGTAACAAGGTTGCTTGAGCGCGGACGGCCCAGCGCAGCAATACGGGCAGTCTATAATCGCAGGCACTCGCGCCGCCCGCCGGGGCAGCCGGGGCAGCTCTGGGACCCCGCGCTGCCGCCCGCTGGGACACCCGGGCCCTTCCGGCCCGCCGCCCTCTGGGCCGCCCTGGGCCTTGGCCAGGGCCGGGGCGGGTGCTCGGGCTTGCTGAGCCCCGGCCGCCGTGGGAAGCCGGCCGCGTACCTCCGACTCGGGCGTGTTTGCAGTCTGGGTCATCCCTCCCGGGGTCGTCGCCACAGGAGTGCCGCTCCCCACCGGCTTCGCCATGCGGTGGCCGCCGGAGGGACGCTGCCCTCGTCGCCTGGGCAACCGGGGTGGGCGGGGCCGTGTCCCGGCCTGGGAACTGGTTCCTGGCGGCGGGGGCGAGGGCCGGGAAGGAAAGACACCTTCCATCAAGGAACCAGTATGTCTAAAGGCGCCTAATGCCAGAGCGCTGCAAGTTAGTTCTTTCTTTGCTTTGCAAGCGCTTAACGAATATTAAAGCAAGATAATTTGTTAGGATTCTGAACATTGACAGGTATTTAATCTTAAGTGATTTTTATTTTTTAAAGTTCCATGATGCTATTGTGGTCATGTTTAGAAGGAAAAAAAGACACACACCCGAAGATTTAGTGATGACAAGATGAGGTAAAGTCCGAGATTTACTCAAAATCACGACTGGGAGAGGGTATGGGAAATGACCGGAGGTGTAGTAAATAAATCAAGGTGGGTAGGGGTGGGGCGAGGGTTGTTGAGTGCATTTTTCTTTCCACAATTACATATATTTGACAATTTCCATAATGAAGACTCTTAAAAACAAGACATGTTTCTTGGAAGTCTGAATACTCTGGCTTCGCTGGATGGTCCACACCTGTTTGAAAATGGGAATTTGCACACACCGAGGTTGGTATGCTTAGTGTCACCATCAGACATATTTAAAGGCTTCAGATCTCTTACCTGTGAAATGAGATAACGCTTTGGCCTCAAAGCCTCACGGGGAGGCTCTAACGGGTTATTGTATATGGAAATGTTTAGGGCAGTCTGGCACCTAGTAGTGGTCTGAGAGTGCTAATCATGTTTACGATTAGTGTTAGTTTCTCCTGAGTTTACGCAACTTGTACACAGCTGCCACGGTACTATTCGTTTTCTGATAGCACGTCGTCTTCCAGAACAAATTTAACATGTTAGCTTTATACAACCTAATACCTGTGCCTTTCTTTCAAATCATTGTGCATCATTTGCACTGTCTCTAGTTTCGTATGTGGGGCTTGTTGCTTGAGTGCTCTGTACTGTTGCCCTTCTCTTCATATTTTTTTTTCAATCCTAAAGGACCTGGTTCAGTTTTCAGTATGAAGCATCAACTCAACAATGTGTTTATGACTTTCCCATTTTAAAAGAACTATAATAGAATTTCATCAATTACTGAAAATATAGCCAGTTTATAATGATTGACAGAGTTAATACAGGAATCAGCACCTTAGGAATTTATGATGATGCTTAGGAATTTATGATGATGGTTTGCTTTTGATCTCCACTCCAAAGCAAATGAAAAGAGCTACTCACCTTCTGAGAGGTTAGAACACTCAACAGTCTTTAAATTTTGCATTTGCTAAAATTCTAAGACGTTTATTTCTCCTAACATGTTTTAGTTTCCTCAAAGATCTGATTTGTTTTTCTGCCTTTTAATTGTTCTTTTCTTTGACACTTGTTTAAAAATTTCAGCACCCCTTTTGTGTTTGGGCCCCAGAACTAGATGGTGTATTCCATTAAAGACGGAATCAATTCTATCAGTACCAGGAAGTTTATGTCAAGAAGCAAGGGATGGTTTTGTAGGAATTCTAATTTTTCTTTAATATTTTTAATGTTGTGATTTATTCGAGAAGTCGGTTTTCAGGAAGCAGTTTAATTTTATGGGGCAGAAATTTTTTGCTCGCTGAGGAATGGCATTAAAAACCCACTAGTCCGAAGGTTACTTTTTAATTTACACAAGTTAAAACTGATTTTGGCCTCCCACCTCTTTGGTAGAGAGGTGCCAACAAGGAAGACAAATCTCAGCAGGTGCCATATATTTTTACAAGGAAAGGTTAGCTATGTCTTCCTTCTGGGTCTCTTTTGAAGATAAAGACTGAAATCAAAGACTGAAAAATCTACTTGTTATCTTATTGTTTTATGGTTGGAAGATAAAGGAAACACATAGAACTGGTAGTTATAGTTATTTTTAAAAACAGACCTCTGACTTCTACCACAGCAGAAAACATGAATCTTCATGCTATTATTTGATCAGTTTGGATTAGTTTCTGTTTTAATGAAAGAACTCAAAGATACATACCTACAAAAGTGTGATCAGCTCAACATTTTACAAGAAGAAGCAGGTTTTCTTGAAAAGGGGTATTTTCATAATTGTACAAATTCAAGTATTGGATAGAGCATAATTTTAAATACAAGAGAAATATGTAGAAAAGACATATGATGAATATTGGTGGTCTGGAACAGCAATACATGACCAACAGTACTGGTGGTGAGCATGCAACTATCTTATTAGGATGGGTAAAAATTTCTATTCTCTATGATTTTTATATCACTGGCTCATTTCAAGTATTAATGGGGTTCTTCACTAATAAAATAATATCACTAATGTGGTTAATGTCATACTAGTAGTTCAAACACTGTGATTCTTAAGGCCTTCAGTCTGTTAAGTGACCCCCATGATAATTTTAAGAGGTTTAGGCTGGAAAAGTTCTGATTTGTCCTTTAAACCATAATGAGAAAACATAGAATTCTGCAGATGGAACTTATACAATACATTGTACCTAGGCTTTTAGTACAGCAACACTATAGGTGCAAAAAGAAAAAAATATAAAAAGGATAAAAGTCACATGATCACCTCAATAGATGAAGAAAAAGCCCTTGACAACGTTCAGCATCACTCCATGATAAACTCCTTGAAGAAACTAGTTATAGAAGAATCTACCTCACCATAATAAAGGCTATAAATGACAAGCCCAAGACCAATGTCAAATCGAACAGAGAAAAATTAAAAGCATTTCTTCTAAAATCAGGATGGAGACAAGGTTGTCTACTCTCACCACTCTTCTTCAATATAACACTTGGAATTTTAGCTAAAGAAATTAGGTAAGAGAAAGAAATAAAGGGAAAGGAAGAAGCCGGATTGTCTATATTTGCAAATGATAGGATCCTGTATCTAGAAGACCCCAAAGACTTTACCAGATGACTTTTAGATCTCATGAATTCAACAAAGTAACAGGATATAAAATCAACATGTAAAAACCAACAGATTTTTCTATACATCAATAATGAATCTGCTGAGAAAAAATCCCCTAAACGATTCCATTAATGATAGCTAAAAAAAGTAAAATAGCTACGAATAAACCTAGCCAAGAAGGTGAAGACTCAACAATGAACATTATAAAATAGTGAAAAAAGAAATGAAGAAGATACTAGAAGATAGGAAGACATCCATATTCATGGGTTGGCAGAATTGATATTGATAAAATTGCCATATTGCCAGAAATGATTTAAAGATGCAATGTAATCCCTGTCTAAATACCAATTACATTCTTCAAAAATATAATTACGTACTAGAAAAAAATGTTAAAGTTCATATGGAAACACAAAAGCCCAGAATAACCACAGCAATTGTGAGTAAAAAGAGAAATGTTGGGGGATTCTCAAAATTTGACTTCAAAATATACTGCAGAATCATAAGAACAGAATCAGTGTGGTACTAGCATAAAAACAGACATGTAGACCAATGGAATAAAATAGAAGACATGAGTTTAAACTAATGCAGCTACAGCCATCTGAATCTTGACAAAAGGAAAAACATCCTCTTTAACAACTAGTGCTGAAAAAACTGGATATCTAGACATAGAAGATTGAAATTAAACCCCTATCTGTCATTCTGTAGCAAAAACCAATTCAAAATGGATCAAAGACCTAAGTATAAGACCTGAAACTTTGAAGCTGCTAGAATAAAACACCAGGGAAAAACTTCGAGACTTGGGCCCAGGCAATGCTTTCCTGAATAAGACTCTAGTTGCTCAGGAGATAATAGCAAAGATGGTAAAATGAGATTGCAGCAAATTAAAAAGCTTCTGCACAGGAAAGGAAACAACAGAGTGAAAACATAGCCCATAGAATGGGATCTTTGTCAGTTACTCTTCTGACAGAGGATTAATATCCAGAATATATGAAGAACTCAAGTACATTACTCCCCCTCATCACTCAGTCAATAAAAGGGCAAATGAACTAAACAGACGCTTCTAAAAAGAAATACCAATGGGCAAGGACTACATGAAAAAAAAATTAAATATCTTCAGCCATCAGGGAATGCAAATCAAAACCACACTGAGATTCCATCAGTCAGATGGCTATCATCCAGAATATAAAATAAATGCTAGCAAGGATGCTGGGGAAAAGAAAAATTATACACCAGAAGCCAGAAGGGCCACGCGTGACGGGGAGGGCTCCTGGTGAGAAAGCTGGTTGTTCACAGATTCACCTGTTCAGTACATTTCGGTTCATAATCTATATTTTCATGCAAGTTCTGCCAATTATTTTCATCTATGCATGGTCCTTTACTGCGGTATTTACATCAGTGGTTGCATCGCTCCTTTTAGCCATCAGTGAATCATTGATCCCTATTTGAGAACTGGTGATTTAATGCAAAAATCAAGTTAACAAACTTCGATGATGACATACATGTTTTGTGAAAATACTTCTGTGGAAAGATGGAAAGCCTGCACCAAATTCCCAAAGCACAAGTAGAAACTTTAAATGCACGATCTGAGCTAGTATTGAAGTTTTTGATAAAGTTACTTCATTCTACACATTAAATCTGTGAAGCATATATGATAAAAACTGTTTCCATAATTTTTTTTCTTTTTAAAACTGTCTCAAAGTGACTGGGGACCTCTGAATTAATGGCAGAAAACTCTATTCTTTGGTGAGTACATTTTCTAGGGATGTTTCTCTGAGGGATTCTGAAAGGGTTTTTGATGAAGCGAGCATTGCCCTCTTCTTTGCACTACTCCTCACCCCAGACTACTTTTGTACACGGCAATATCTGTTTTATCTGTTTCATATAATAGCTTTCATGTAAATTTTGTTGGAGGGACAGAATTTGAGCTTTATGAAGTCTGAAAACCACCAGATACTTGGCAAGGAAGTTTCCTTCATCTCTTAAAATTCTATTACGGTATAATTTCCCAAAACATTCATTGCCTGAGACATTCACTTTGGCAAATACACAGTATTACTGTTATTAAACATTTCTGGTGCATATGCATATGTATGATTCCAGGAAAGTGAAATAACTTACACTGTCACACTCAATCACTGGAATCACATTAAAAGGAAGACAGAATGATTTTGTTGTAGACGAGGACCCCGAGGCTCAGAAGGATGAGGTAACTGACCTGATGTCCTTTGGATAAATATGTGGCAGGCAGGTTGCGAGGATGAGCTGGTTTCGGTGATTCCACAGCCTCTTCACTGCCTCACCATATTGCACCATTTCAGCTGGGAGGCCCGGTGGGTATTTAGAATTTGTCTCTAGAGGCTTCGCATGGCTCCTTCCACACCTTTCCTCTTGTCCCCTCCCGACCTTCCCCCGTGCTCTGCAGTAATGCTAACTCACCTAGCATTTTATTCTTGACAGGTTATCAACCTGGGTACATAGTAATAGCTAAAGTATGAGGTGATATGGCTTGGTACCTACCAGGGGTATTTTTACTTTATTAGAGACTTCTGAAGATGGAAAATTCTTTTGCAGCTCAAATAAATGAGACTTTAACAAGATGGCTGTGTCGTAAGGTTTATCTCTTAGAAACAGGAGGTCTTTTCTGGTGGCTTTGTAGACCTCACTTGAAGACAACTTTATTCTACGTACTAGGGGCAGAAGCTCTTACTGTGACTTCCTCTATCTTCCATAACATCTGTTACAATGCTTTGGTAAGCGTTCAATAAATAGGCAAAGCATAATGTTGAAAATGTAACTCAACAGAAAATATTCTTATAGTGATGGTTATTCTCAGTTCTACCACAATAAATGGCAAACTTTAAGCATTATTTTCTCACACCATCCAAGGTCCCACCCTTTTCAGGTGAAATGCATTTTCATGGGTTAAGCATTTGCACTGAAGAAATGTATGATGTAGTTGCGCAGCTTTCAGATGATTTTGACCGACTATCACAGAGAGATTTTCTGCCATGTTAAATTTTCTACATTGTCTATCATTGTACACTGACGGTCGATGTATGCTGGGAAACTAGGTCTATAAAAAGTATGAGATTATATGAGATATTTCTTAAACTAGCTATCATAGGTTAGTAGTTTCTAGACTGTTTTTTGATGATAGTCCCACTATGTCCATGAAGGTCTCACCTCAGGGACACCGGGATCTATGTGGGCACAACTTGGGTACAGGTAGTACAGTGAATCCTAGTGAATGAACTTTCTGATCAGCTTTAAGTAACCTTAGGGAAAATGGCTTTATTTTTGTGTAAGAAAGATAGTTCTTTTAAGAAAATCTTTAAACAAACCCTTATGTAGGTCTTATAAACTTAGAATGTTTGCACAGAAAAGCAAAAGTAGATTTTTAAAAATGAAGAAAGAGTGTATAATAAAACAAAAGTAATGTCCAGACTTTGGAGAGAAAAAAATAAAGGCCAGTTGAAAGGCGGAGTTGCAACCAATTTAACGCTGGATCACACTCCTGTCACCGGAAGTTCACTGCAATTGAGCCACAGTGTTCTAGTAGGTTCTGCTTTGCTCTGGAATTTCTCTGGTAATTGTTGGGAAGGAAGATTTTGCAATCTACATTTTCTAAACAGTCAGATATGAAACTTTTTTTCTTGCCATCATTAGACTTTCTTAAAATAATTGATGTCATGGCCATAGATACAAAGCTGACTGATGCAACTAGATTACAGTTTGGCAGATGAATTAGGTAGCAGAACTATGTTTAAAATGTAGATTTTTTTAAGGGATTCATGGGTTACTCTTCCCCAGGAAGCACACTGGTGATGGCTGGCCACTTTTGATGTGGTAAACTTCTCATGTGACCATTAATGGTCATATGTCCAGGGTACAAGGACAATAGACAGGTCAGAATATACACCTGCATGCTGATTGCTGGCTTCTCTTGCATCCTCTGAAATCTATTGGCAGAATTATTGTCATTCTTTGGACTGAACAAAAAAAGGCTGTTTTCCTTGTGGACACATACGCTCTGGGGCCAGTCCTATTATTCTCCTGTAGAAGCAGTATAAGCAAAGCTCTGGATCTGTTGATAAGAGGAACACCGCCTTCCCTGCTTGCCCAGGGAGCTGCCCCTTTCTTCTCTGTGGGAACCCTGAATCATAAGGCCCATCAACAAATTTGGCTCAGGTTGTAGCATACACAGAGTGACAAACTCAGTATTAAAGCCTTGCGTATCACTCCACCTCTGATGATTAGTGCTTAATCATACTATTATACTGAATATTAGGAACAAATGTGGAGTAAAAGAACTTTTTCCCACAGTTTAAGATCATCTAAAATTGCTGACGATATGTGCCAAGGCATTTTCTCATCATTCATTTATCCAACAAAATTTTATGTGCATAGTGTCAGACACTGCACTAAGCACTTGGTTAGCAAAGGAGATAAAAACACTGTCTTTTCAGAAATTCCATTCTATTGCATTCATAAGCCTTGATTCTATTTCAAGATACAAGAACAAACTAATTATTATTTTGAAAGCCTTTTTTTCTGGGCAAGTCTGGGAAGTTCAGATCTACAAAGATTCTGTTACTATATGTCATATTTTTTAAAACTGGGTATTGTAATCTACTGGCTGATGGCTAATAGTTCGTTTAGCAAGTGTTAAGTATTATGGGAAAAAAATTGAACAGATTGAGGGGGACTGGAAGTGTGAGGTTGAGGGGAATTTGGGCACAATGTTGTGTGTGTTTGTTTGTACTTTGGGTACTGGAGATTGAATCATGGGCCTTTATCACACTGCACGACATTTAAACTTTTTTCTTTTTTTGAGCAGGGTCTTGCTGAATTGTTATGTAACCCAGGTTGGCTTTGAAATTGTGGTTCTTCTGACTCAGCCTCCCAGAGTACCAGGATGATGGGATTGTACCACGACATCCAGCTCTGGTGTAGTTTTAAATAGGATAGTCAGGATAGGGACAGGAGAAAAGGTAACAATTGAGTAAAGCTTATTATTGTCACTCTTATATCAAGCATTCTGGTAATTACTTTCTGTGTATTATCTTCCTTAAGCCTTATAGCAGATGTAATCACTGAGGCTTGAAGCAGTTAACTATTTACCTAGTACTGCAGAGCTATTTAGTAAAGGCAATAGAATATATAACTCAGAATGATCTAATTAAGATCTCGAGTTACACTAGGCAGTACTGTGTCTAAGAGCAATAGTTTACGAGCTGTATTCGGAGGCTCCACCACAATTTGACTTTATATTAGTTCTTTTTTTAAAGCATCTATAGTTATCCATAGTTTCAAACTGAATTTAAAAGCATGTTCTCAAGTAAACCATAATCTACTTAGGCCATATTAGAGGGCCTTGACCTGTTAAAATGTGTGCTCGGTGTGTCTTGCATGTGTGCAACTCTTTCTCAATCTGTGCATTTGAATACTCCACATATTTTTTCATTGGTTATTATTTTTTCATGTTTCAATTTTGTATGGTTTAATAAAAAATTAGACCTTAGCCTGTTTGTCCTCTTAAAACTATAAAACAATTCAAGTGTAGCATTGAATAGAATGTCTTCTGATTATATGTTTGCTGCATATAAGAATCACTGGCAACTTAACAAGGGAAACAATAACATATTTATATAATGTCACATGCAAGGTCATTCCAGTACTGTCCATTCGGTTGAGGTGCTTTTTGTCTGATTTATACTTGAGAAAAGCTGAGATATAATTAGTGACTAAGCCTTGATTTTATTTTAAGCTCTAAATTACCTAATTGAAGAGTATTTCAAGACTACCTAGGAAGTTTTCTTTTTTAAACTACCATTTGCAATTATTTATATAGGTCAAGTTTTTTTTTTAATGCTAGAAAATCAACTCAGAATATTTAAATAGATTCCAGGTTGAAAATTACATGGCTAGGAATAGACTAATTATGTTCATTTTTATAGTTATAAACAAATATATGTTATCATAAATAAATATATGCTTATGGTAATAATACCTGTCAAAATAGACTATGAACAATACATTTATACAAATAAAAATATTTTCATTTATTTATCTAGTAAAGCTTAATTTAAAAAATCAGAGGAGGGTTGATATCCATTAATATGGACATAGAACCACTTCCATGATTTCTAAAATTGAAACAATCTGAGGAAATAAAACAATAACAGACTGTACTCATAGTTCCTCTAAATGAAATTAGGGAATATTGCTCCTTTTGTGACTATAAACAGTCAAATGTCCAAAGTAGTTTGTTTTCATTTCTCTCACTTCATCTATATAATTGCATCATTAAGGAAGTAGAATAGTATAAAAACTTTTATAATTTCATTACTCAATCATTGACTTTAGTCATCTGAACTTGGAAGGAAGCTATTGCTGGGGTGGTGGAGGTAAAGAGAAAATTCATTTGAGGATAAAGTTGCCATTACCATGTCTACAAATGCTTCATTATTGTATGCCTCTCCCCTAGACTCATTTGCAGATCAACAAGTACAGTTCATCATCTCATCTAAGTAGAATAAAGTTGTTCTTTTGCCAATAATAGAGGGACAGACATTCTTAATATCATTTCCATAAGAATTGCTTTGGCCACAGTATTAGTAAGAGTTCTCTAGAGGGACACATTCATTATGAAGTACATGTATGACTATGCAAGGGTTTTATGAGGCAAGCTTATCGGATCAGAACCAGAAGAGTCCCAGTAGCCATCGGTCGTATCAGAGACAGAGAATCTCAAACGGCCATCTGTGAACTGAACCGAAGAGCCGCGGGATCCAGGAGCAGTCTAAGGCAGAAGACCTGGAAGCTCACTGCAAAGTCTGGTTGCGTGCTGGAAAGCTGGAAAGCTGGAAAGCTGGAAAGCCGGAAAGTTTGCACGGGAACGCTGAAGGGTCTGTGCTGGAAGCCTGAAGGAACTGGAGACCACGATCTGAAGGCAATGGACAAAACCTGAGCTGCTCTGAGAGTTCCTTCTTTTTTTGCTTTGTATTCTGTTCAGACTACAAGCTATTGGTGGTGCTACTCATATCGGGGGTGGGTCTTCTCTCCTCCATGTCAATCACCAGTGGCCACACCCAGAGCTTTTCTAATCTGCCAGGCCGTTCTTACTCAAGTTGACATATTGCAATTAACAATCATAGCCACTAGAATGAATTGTCTTCAGTCATTTATTAATATTCAGAGGATGCTTTCATATTTTTAATTTTTTTAGAGGATGCTTTTAATTATGTGTAAATCATGTCTTAAATATGGGGAAACTAACTAGAAATTTGTTTTGTACTGCATTAGTAAAATTATTGAAATCAATATTAAGTAATAAGAAAAAAGACAAATACCCCTTTCCTCATAGAAAAGTAAGTGTATAAGTGGCATCTCAAAAGAAGAAATATTAAAGAAAAGAAATACATGGAAGATGGTCAACCTCATTAACACTGAGAGAAATGCAAGTTAAACAATCATAACATCTCTTGCTGATCAGAATTGGCAGCATCTGGGGGACTAAACATTACCATGCACTTTTTCTAGATGTGCAAATTTCTAATAATATGAGAATATGCGTAAAAACTTGTTTGCTTACTCCTTGACCTAGAAATGAAGTTTCTAGAAATGTATCCTCAGGACATGATCATCTGAAAATATCACCAATAATTCTCAGTGTAAAATTGTTTATGATTAAGGGTGAAAAGTGAGAAATAAAATGATATCCCCAAAATGAGGGAATGATAAAGAAAATCAGTTAGATTTATAAAATGAAATTTTATATGGTTAAAAAGTTAAGTATTTGAGAAATTGTGATAAATTAATAGATTATATATAGATAGAAAGATATCTCGATATAGAGAGATATAGATAGATATCTGTATATATGAGATACCCATTTATGGATCTGTATAATTATAGTCATATATATTTATTTATCTAGTAAGAGAACTGGAGGAATGTTGATTAAAATATTGTTTTGGGGTGACATCTGTTTGCTTTTTCACAATTTGAAAAACTTATGAATAAATATGCCATACTATTTTAAAATTTTTAATAGAATTATTAAACATTTTTAATTTTTCAAGCTTGTAAAGAATAGAGAGAATGACAGAATGAGTATCCATGTCTGTATCACTGCCTTTCAACAATATCTACTATAGTTTTCTTTGTTTTAAAAAAGAAAACATTTAAAAGAAGTTCAATTACCCAGAAACAACTGTCTTCAGACCTCCTCAAGCTATTAATTAATCATGATTCTTTATAATGAATTTCTTATATTTTCCTTTGAAAAGCATTTTATTCCACAGCCCAAATACTATTTGCAAAGCATGGACTGAGTCTCCAAAATTTTTGAAGAGAAAACTAATAGTATTTCAGTGTTGCTATTGAAATCAGTAAAGCGATAGTAAGATTTCTTGGTTTTGTTTTTTAAACACCAATATTTTGGCACTTTGCTATTGCTCTTTTTGAATACACATACAGGAAGCTGTGAGCAGCAAGATCCAGAAGGCAAAGAAGCCAGTGGTGTCTGGTCTTTACTACCTTTCTGCATCTAGTTTAGGGATTAAGCAAAAGCACAGTTTCGGGAGCACTTTTATTCTTGAGTTCAGAATTTGACGTACAGTATGTTCTATGCAAGCAGATGTTTATAAAAATCTTCTAGAAGTTAAAAGCTATGCTTCCTCCAAAGGATTATGTACTTATGTGAAAAAAAACTCACGTAAATTTAAATATTTTTTCCACTGAAGAATAAAAGACATAAAAGATGCAGTGTCCACCATCTAATATATTTATAACTCAAAACCTTTCTTCCAGACTCCTGTTTTTCTACCAAGCTTTAAAGGCACACTTTTTCACATTGCATTTTAGTGGAAGTCTATGCATTTTGATGGACTAACCCTCTGGCAGATTTTAATGTGTGGTATTTTTTTTTTTTTTAAATCTTTGGTAACTTACTTTTGGAAGGTGGAAAATTGTTTATTTCTTTTATTTCCATAAGGCCTACTACTGTGGTTCCAAGGCAGTCAGGGTAACTGGACCATAAAAATAATAAATGCATGACAACACGAGTATAAACATAACAAATGTTATGCTTTCACATGGCAAATTGTCAATATCTATTGACATTTGTTCTTATGGCATCTATTAAGGCCACACCATATTTATTAACTCTGGTTTGATTACACCGCTCCATTAACTTGGTAATTTCATTATAGTTGAAGAGGGATTTTAGCTTCTGGATTTAGTTTACATTTTATGCACATGCCCAGAAGTCCTCAGGCACAGAACACATTTCATATAAATCAAATAAATAATTAATGAATAAAAGCTATTTCAGAGAAGCAGAAAACAACAGAATCATGATCAGGTAACTTTTTAGTGACACATACTGAGAAATTGTTCATGGAGATTATAGTCATAAGCTGTGTCAGGTGCGTTCATATGCTTGTTTATAAAATATTGCCATGCAGAAATACCCACATCAGAAGAAAGCTCCACTGCACTTAGAAAATCGATGTTAAACCCAGATTCCATGAACAGTGAAGGAAGAAACTTGTGGAGGAGCAAGAGAACGCATACATTTGGTCATTTCCGGATTAACAGTATACCTGATCTTATAGAAATTTGATAAGAAAATGTTTCTCTGTTGAAAAAAGTCTGACAAAAGTTGCCAAAAGGACTGCTTAAAAGAGGACATATGAGATAAAGGCTTCTTGATCCTGGAGTCAGCCAGTCTCACCCATAAAATATATAAAACATAATTCTGTATTATTTTAGCTACTGTCTATTAACATATCATAGACTACGCCTGAATTTGGCCATTCAAAATTCAGTTCTGGTTCCACTAATTTGTTGGACTAACTGTTCTCTTTGAAAGCCCTAGGAACACTTAAAAAAACACTTTCAAGACCTGGAAAACAAATGGACAAACATATGTTCTACTTACCATATGTCACACTGAACAAAGTTCTTTTGATGTATTCAACATCACTTTGAGGAAGACAAACACTATCAGTTAAATAAAGGAATGGTTTCATTGGGACCAGAAAGTTTCAGTAGAAGCTAGTAATTTTCATGAGCATGAACTGTGACAAAAATCTGTGTATTTGAACAACCTATGTATCTATAAGCTCCCACTATCGCGTTAACATCAAGAATCGAGGATCAGGCAATTCGCAAAAAAATTGTAGTGTGTAGTAACATCTTAATAATGGTGGGAAGATAGGCCAAAAATTATGCTTGTAAATTTCTGAAATGATTTCCAGAAATGCATTACAGGCTAAGTGCTTTACAGAGTGTATATTGTTAGCAGGTGTTGTAAGTACTTTATTTCTTACACACAATGCTGACATTTTACTCCTTTATATGCTTTAAGGGAACAAGCAGCATAATTGGAATTCCTTTGAGAATGATTTGTTAGTTATTTTGGACCTTTACAGGGAGTAAACAGTAAATAAGAGCTGAGTTTTTGGACATTAGTATCTATTGGTTGAGCACATTATACAGTAAATTTTAAAAAGGAAGGGCAATTTAAGCAATGATACCAACAGCTGTACGGTTATTGTGTAATAGCGGCCCACCTGGGCTGAATTGTGAATTGCAAAACAAAGCTGAAAGCTTTCAGTTCCATGATGTATTATGCTACAAGAGAAGCTCTCGGCTAAGCTAAATGTGGAGCTACTGTCAGCCCAACCCTCTGCCAAGTTACTGCTGCACTGAAAGATGACTGTGGTGATATCACTTGGTGAGATCATCACTGTCTCCTTTTAATGTTTCCATCATTTCTGATACCGATTTTACATCTCAGCAATTTGTTTTCAGTAATGAAGTGTTTTCTCCTTCTTCACTTTGGTAGAGCTTATATTATTACTATTTTTTTTAACTTATTCAGCTCGTTGAGAATGAGAACACATGTGGTTTTCTTCCTCCTTCATTGTGAGCAGCATATTAGGTGAACGATGTCTAGGAAATGAGTTATGTATATGGTGTGATATATGGAGTGCACAGTTTCTCTACACAGAGAAAAATGTTCTTATAAACGACTTAACTCAGCAGAAGTAGTCTTCGTGAGCTTATGAATTTACTATTAAATTATGTGACTGATTAGCTTTCTGCAATTTCACTTATAGAGGAAAAAAATTTCTACATCTCAATCAAGACCCCAACTCTGTATTTTGCTAGTTTTCCTCCAAACTCTAGTGGAGAAGAGAATGATAGAGGCTTCTGGAAACATTCGTTCTTAGAAAAGGAAGGAGTTGAGCCGTAGGGGAACCATGTGGACTTGCTGTGAATCATCACAAATTTGAGCCAAAGTAAAGTTGGGCATGATATCAAGCACTGTTTTCTTTCCAGGTTTTGCTAAATCTGGCTGAGTTTTACAAACACTTCAGGGGAAGTTCAGCGTTCTGTATTTGATTCCTAGATCTTTTGTATGACCCTGAGAAATCACTTAAGCTTACAGATGTGTTTGAGATGGATGTTAAACCACCTTTCAAAATATATCAGTAATAAAACATTTTAATTTGGATGCTTTCTCATTGTTTGCACTTAGACAAAAGCACAGAAACACCAATATTATATTTTGATTCAAAGAATAATTCAATTTTTAATAAAGCCAAATGGCTGCTTGGATAAATCCATTAATAAGTTTTTTCTTTCCTTGTTTTCTTTCCGTAATATGGTTTCCATTATCCATTTCAATTCTGCTTCATTGCTAGTAAGCATCTGTTTTAAAATATGGCTAAAAATTGGTACTTTTGGTCCAATTCCAAGGGGCAAAATCAGCAGGAATAAGTAATCCCACAGCCTTAAGAAGAACCTTCTAAACCATAAAAAAAAAAAGCAGTAAGTACTAAACTTTGAATAAAAGAGCCATAAATGAGTCTGGAAGCCTCATTTACATTGTAATGTGCACACCAGCGTGATGTCATTATCAATTAGTGTGAGTATTTTCTAACAGCCTTCTATTCTAAATATGTAGTCATTTAGTTTATGGTTATGATTGTGGTGTGTACGTGTTGGTATCAGAGAGAGAACACTAATGCAGCAATGTCCACAGAAAGTAGTAATACAGAAAAAAATTTATGTCAGCCATGAATCAGTCCTACTTCATTTAATGTTATTTACTGATACAAGGTAGATATAGTACCTCAATAATCTATGCATGTTGAATAGAATAATAAAATCTGGCTGTTATATAACCTTTCTACTCCATGAGTTAAAGCAAAAAATAAATATGCACATTCTTTCTTTTGTCAGTCCCATCACAGTGTAATTTTTTTCTTTTGGATTTTGGAATGCAGTGGGTGTCATTGAGACTAATATTTCATCTTCTGTCTTTTGTCTCATTCAGTGTCTGTTTGATTATGTTTTAACAATCCCGGTACATGGATTAGTGGAGTCTGAGGTGCGAGGAGAGCGTGTCAACTTGAATTTCAAGTTTTTTTTTTTTTTATAATTGTGAGAATAATGGGAGTTCACATGGACATTGGTGTAGTTGAGTAAAGAAATTTTGATGAGACAACTATGTTTCTTAGGCCCAGTATCTTGGTTTCACACTGTCTTTTAAAATTTAATTTTGTTTCTGTTTCCTTCTGTAAACTCTGAAATATTTCATTGATTTTTTTAAAACCTTCTTTGCTTCACCACACTTCTATGTGTGATTAGGAAATATTTTTTGATGCCTGACTTTAGAATAGAAATACTATGATGACTGAGGCTCACCAGTGAAAGACAGCTAATCTATGTGTTTGCACACAGCATTTCTCGATAATACTGCTTATGAATGTAAAACATCACCTGAGAAATGTATACTGTATTTAGGGGAAAAAAGAACCCAAATTGTGCTTGGTTAACCTATGCAATAAATGAAAAAATAGTGAACAAACCAAACAAGAACAGGAAGAAGAATAAAACCCTGTTTGTGGCTTCTTCTCTATAAACATTTTCCCCGGAGATGCTGGCCTCCCTCCGGACAGCAGCACATAGCCTGCCCCCGGATTCGGGCTGAGCATGCTGATCTGTGTAATGTTCTGTGTCTTTGTTAATCATGCAATGGAAGGATTTGACTTACTGAATCATTTGCTTTATTGCAACTCCAGAACTGCCTCGTGGGAACTTCCTTGGAGGGAGTGATTCTGGAGGCAGTCACTATGTAAATATGTCTCTTCAGTTCCTGTAAATGGCACCAAGACATCCTGCTACAAATTCAGTTAAAAAAACAAAATAACCATTTTGATAAGCTTCGCTAGAGGAGGTCTTTTATGCTGTCTTTAATAACTTCACAGTATTATCATGCTAAACTGCTAGGGTGGTAATTGAATCACATAAAGTGTGCAAGAGCACTTTGGTATGGTGCCTGGTAGATAGTGAGCGCTCAACACATGCTAAATATTCAGCATGTGTTTGCATCATGCATTATGCTTCAAATGGGCATCTACCTAACTTGATTTGAAAACTTGGATTGGCCTTATTTTTTTCTAGCATGCAAATGTGTATTTTTGAAAAGTACACGAAAGTCTTCCACCTGATCCTATCCACTCTCAGTTTCCCAGACTTTACCCACCAGAAAATGTCCCAAGTCATTTCATGTCAGTCTCTCCTGGTCTGTCATCCTCTTTTTTGCAACCTGTAAGGACTCACGTTTCGTGCTCAGTCTGGTCTGTAAACCATCATACTTCTTCTTGGTCCAACTTTCTCTTTACATAGTTGGCTTAGATTTATTCTTTCCTTCATAGCCACACTTCTTCAGAGAGCTGTCCACCTTGTGTCATCTCCCAATTCCCTACATAATTTGAAAATGACAAGTGATAGGGTAGAATGAATATAGTTATTGCAGTTATTGCAGCATATACAGTATTTGGGGGATTAATTGCAAATCGAGAATTAACCAGAGAGAAGATGCCACCCTGGTAATTTAGCCTCCCGGCATCTAAATCACGAGACTAGATTGTACGAAATTGTCTTACATACTGTGGGAGTTTGTGGGAGAGGCAAGACACAGTTTCTGTCTCCAGACTGCTGGTGAATACTTGTGGAAAAGACCCCATCTGGGGAAGATAATGAGAATGAAAGGAGGGACAGCAAGGGATTATGGAGTTCAGTGAAACAGGCTTCGAGGAACTTGAGGAGCCCTGTGTGACATCACCTGTTGCTGGCTGGGACCATGAAGATGATAAATCCTGAGGCTGGAAAGCTGACAGACACTGGTCAAGAGGGAAGTGATACAAAATAATAGCTGAGTTTAAGGACTCATCTGGTATGACAAAGTTGAGACGCAGCCCCAGGTGAGGTACTAGTTTGTAAATATGGCGAATAAGAGAAGCATTTAAAAATTGGCAGACGAAAAGGAACACTCTGGCTAAGAAAGAAAGTTCATATAGGACAATAGCGTAAATCAACACAAAATCTCACCTGATGTGCACTTTATTTATTAAATTTATCCCCAGTTGGGTTGGGGATTTAGCTCAATGGTAGAGTGCTTCACTAGTAAGCACAAGGTCCCGAGTTCAATCCCCAGCACCCCCCCAAAAAAAAGTTTATTCCCAGAAAGTGAGAGGAAATAAGGACTAATGTATTTAGTTCTTTCAAAAATAATGACAACTTGCTCTCTCATCAATAAGCGAATACTAAAATACTAGGCTGTCATTGTTCCCAGTTTTACCTTAGTGTAAATTAGACAATTGAATTAACTTTTCCAGGCCTTTAGGGGAGCTATCATTTGCTGCGTAAATAATTATCTGGTAGTTGTCATTTAATGTGTTAGTAGTGGATATGCCATGCTATATTACAATGTGGAGGGAGTGCTGATGGCTTCCTGGATGCTATTTCAATAAATATTTAAATGCTATCCATGTCAGTATAATTTTTACTATAAATTGTCTCAATAAATCCCTGTGTTATAGTATGCCCTATGGGGCAAATTTAAGCAGAAATTATATGATTCTCGTAAATTACTAGAGATTTCACTGGTCTTGGGTCATCTTCAAACTCTACAAAGTTCCTTAAATTGTTAAGAAGATGGCTGAAAGGGCCCAGTTAGCCCAATTCTCCCAGAAGGTAATTTACTTCCTGAAGCCACATATCAGACTTTACATGGCTAGAGGTCCACGTCATAAAAGACATTTTCTATTCAGCAGAGAGGGCCCAAAAGACCTGAAATTACTCATGTGATTTTCAGTCATCTACATACTAAGTGTGCTTATTTATTGCTCTGTGGCAAAGTTTTCCTGATATCTGTATGCCATTTTGTTAAATTGAGTCATTCTATGTAATGTCGCAAAATTCGTATTCCTGATTGTTTCCCACCTCTGAAGGTCTGTGATTCTCTAAAAAGGCTTTGTATAATAAGCATCCACTAATAATTTGGGGCGAAAGGGATGGAAGTAAGAGCTAAAGTTATGGAGGAAACAAGGTGTCTACAGAACACATTCTCAATTTTGTGTCTAATCCAGAGGATATCTAAAGAAGATGGAGTACAGTCATGATTGAAAACATTAAATTGGGCCTTAATTCAGTGATTTGACATTAGTTTTTCATCTAAAACATCAGCAGCAGAGGTGCACTGTGGTACATCTATCCAACGCTGATCCTTTGAAAGTAATCAACCAGGGTTTCTTCCCTTTAACACCTGAATTTGACCTGTAACTGCTGAGTCAATTTGAAAACAGCAAGTTAAGATTAAAATAATGTGATTCAATAAAGAATAATCATACTTTTTCTGATTATCCTATTGGAAATTCAAAAATCATGAAGTAATTGGTAGGGAAACTCCCAGTGTTAGAAGTAACGTATTTTAAAGATCTACATAATGTAATATAACAGAATCAGCCAGAAATTGATCAGAAAAATCAGAGCTAGACCAAACAGTGTTAGATATATGGAGGAAGATATGTCACATTTCTGTGAATATGGTCTAATTTTTCTTGGCTATATTATTTCATAGGCCAATTTATCTGAAGATTGAGATAAGCAATTATGGCTCAGAATCTTAAATGAAGTTACAAATGAAAAAAAATCTACTTAATTATTACTCAAAGGAGATGACTTTAGTTTCATATTTGAAGACTAAAAATATAACTTCACATGAGGTTATTTTCCTGGACTCTGAAAGGGAAGGAAAGTTAAGAATCGTTTATCTCAACTGCTTAATGTCACAAATCATAAGGGTTTCAATCAAACTAAAAGCCCAGTATCATCTCACACCTACTGGACGTGTTATTATAAAAAGACAAAACATAGCAAATGTTGATGAAGGTGTAGAGAAAAGGGAATCTTTGAACACTGGTAGTGAGAATGTAAACTAGTGCAGACATTATGGATAAAAAGCACAGAAATTCCTAAAAAAATTGCAAATCTTATCATTTTCAACAGCATAGGGTCAATCTGGAGGACACTGTGGTAAGTGAAATAAATCATGCAAAAAAGGACAAATACTAGATAAGTGACATCTCACTTAAATGTGGAATCTAAAAATACTGAATTTACAGCAGAGAGTAGAATGGTGGATAGGGAAGTCTCAGGAGAAGGTCAAAGAATACAAGAGATCACTCAGGAGGAATAAGTGCAAGAGACATTTCACAACATGGTGACTACAATTGATAACAAAGTATTGTACACTTCAAAATACCTAAGAGAGTAGATTTTGAGTATTCTCATCATAAAAAAATAAGTGAGGTTAGTTTGACTTAGCCATTCCACAATATATACATATTTCAAACCTCCTGTACACCATATACGCATATAGTTTTTCCTTGCCAATTTGGAAAATTTTAAAAAATTGTGAAAAAGATGGATATTCTGTTCATCAGGCTGTTTTCTAGTTGAGTAATCTAAGGCTCCAGGAGCATTTGAATTATCCAACTTTCTGCACATGTTTCCCTCACACCAGTCGGCCACGTGAGTGAAGGCACAGGATTCCAAAAGTTCCCTAAGATTCTAGGGTTCATCATTTTGTTGTGCCCTGTTACCCTGTGATGGTCAGATTATTTTTCTTGTGAATGAGGCATATATTTCCATAGGAGTGCTCACTGTTTTTGATCAATATTTCTAGCATTGATCAGTTTTTCATGGACTGAAGTTTGAATACATGGTAGGTTCAGAGTGTGAGTTTTGCCATCTGACAGGCATGGATTCAAGTCTTACCCCTGCCACTTACTTGGTGACATTTGACATGTTACTTAACCTAAGCTTCAGTTTCTTCATGAGTAAAATAATATTTGTGTATTATTTTGAGCACAGATATTCAATAAATATCGCTCTTGCCATCAATAAACATTCAGTGGTCAGTTCTGGGGTTTCATTACTAGCTTTAAAAGTATTTCTCATTCAGTATTATTTAAAAATGATAGTGATGATACAGACAAAATTTGTGAATATGTCCAAATATGTTCCTTGTCAGTAGTATTTTTAGATTTATAGACTTTATGATCTACTTGTGGTGAACTTATCTGAATGACCCAGAAAAACACAACTGTAAAGGTAATTTTTGGACTTACTGGGGGAGGTCAGAGTTCAAGTGAGATTCGACTCAGAAATTAATAAACTATGTTACTAAAGATCTCATTTTCTTTCGGACTGTCCTCTGCCTGGCAAAGTGTCTGCTTCATCCGAGAAAGGCTCTTTTTTGGGGAATTGAATGCTTCCTGATTCACATTAGTGGTAAAAGAGAAAAGATCTCCTCATGTAGCTTTCAAAGACCAGGATATTAAAAACATTACATTGTACTAAGAGAGCAAGACAGGGATAATGATGGATAATGTATAAGCTGAAATGTCCATATGTCTTCTCAAAGCTGCTGGTATGCCCCAAATCGAGATCAAATGTTAGATGTGATCACCACTCCTTATTTTATATCTATATCATCACATTCTTGCTTTCTCAACGATTGCAGTAATCATTATGAACAAAAATACAACATCATGGTGATACTTAAAGAATTACATCTATGTCTATTCAAATTTTGTCAATTTCTTCCCTAAGCAGTGACTCATGGGAGATATTAACATTGTTGTATAAGAGGCCGACATGAAGTATATTAAATACTGCACAGTGCATTTCACATTCTGGACTCGGGAGAAAGGGCTTTGAAGTTTTGAAACCCAAAGACAAATTATTGGCACTATTTTGTATTATTATCATGTAACTGAATTTTCTTTAGAAAAAAATCTTATTATGCACGACAGAAATGAGACTAGAATGAATTCACTTGAATCATTTTGGCCAAAAATGTAATTTCCATTTTTAGCAAATCATAGCGTTATCATCATGTAAAACTTATTTCCCCACACATTACTTAACATGATATTAGCCAAGTTGGAAATCTTTTTTGTTGCCATCAAAGAAATGAATGCTCTCCGTTCTGACACCCTCTAAACATTCTCAATGAATGTCTGAGGATACAAAAGGTACCCAAGCTGTAGTGGACTAAAAATAATTTTGGCTTGAATGTCATTTGGATCCCCACAGAGAATATTCAACTTGCTCACAGGAAAAATAGCCCCAGAACCAAATGAGACCAAAGCACAACAAAATGATGCAATCGCAGAATCCCAGAGAACTTGCAGAAGAAAGAATTTGACTGATTTTGGACTTCATGGCTTTTGAGTGTACCAAGAAGTCTCAGGACAGTGACTGACTAGAATAATGTGGTGTTTGGGGTGCTCTGTTAGTATTTAGAGTCACAGTTTCTTTGAGAATCAGATGGAAGATACAGATGCTTCTCCACCAAAATTTCACGTACTGTTACGGTTTGTGCCTAAATGCCCCCCAAAGCCTCTTATGGTCACATATGGGCTTCTTCAGAGGTGGCTAATTGAGAGTGTGTGATGCTGGGATTATGGGCATGTGATTACTAAATCAATCCACCGATTGGTTTGGTACCACCCTAATCCTGGCAGTCTGGATAAGATATAAGGACAGAAGAAGCTGCTAAAACCCCTTGCCTATCTTGCTGCCTTCTGCCTGTCTGCCACACCACCCTGCTTTGGAGCCCACCAATTGTGGACTGAAACCTCCACAAACTGTGAGTTAAATAAACCTTTCTTCCCCTAACTTTGGGTGTCGGGTGTTTTGTCTCAGCAACGAGAGAAAATTAACTAAGACACACAAAATTTTAGGGGTTTGCGTACTCCCTAAAACTTAGTTATGTAGGCCTTTATAGTCAACTATAGAAATAATCCCTGGAAGTATAGTCTTTATATAGGCATTTATAAACCATTTTTATTTGAGTACAAAACTAAGTGAGCCATTTTTCCTTGAATTTTAAAATGTTTTATTCTGGTCTGTTACTAGGCATAGCTTTGGGGATTTTAAACAATGGAATTCATCGTTTCCTAAAATATATTTCTAGTAGTTCAATCTAATAGAATTAAGAACATGGAGAGGGGTGAGATATGTGGAGCATTAATGTTATTCCAATGCCTTGCACGTAGTAGGTACAATTAATCTCAAATCAAGTGATAACAAGATCAGTCTTAGAATTATGCAAGCTAGCAGTTCAATTTTAATCTTGTAAGAGTAATAATAGAAAAATACTTATTAAAATAAGCCCCCTTTATTCTATTATAAATAAACTACTTCACTACTATATACTTTTTGGATTTCTAATTAGAGTTTTCTTAATGTGCAAATTTATTAGAATGTACAAAATAGTTTAAGTATCTGGCTAGTTTGTTTCAATTCTTTGCCTTTATAACTTCAGTAATTTTTTTTTTTAATGAGAGACTTGAAATAGTTCCATAGAGAATGTTCCTTATATTCTCTACTTTAAGAACTATTTTATTTATATCTTTTGATTTTTATAATCACTAATAAGCTGAGTGTTTCTAAAATCAGTGTTCTCATTGGAGATGATCCAACACGTCAACTCAAATGCCTGAAAAAACACGTTTTGTACGAACACTGAGCAAAACTATGTGGAAAATTTGTAATGATTTGTAAACATTTTCACACTTATTATAATTCAGATATGGACTGTGGCCCAGAAAAGATTTGGATTTATTTTGATAGTCCCTGTAATTAGCTCAGCAATGTTTTTCTAAGTTATGATTTCATGCAGACTATTAGAAATTGTACATTGTTGAAATGCCACATGCAAACAAGGTATGGGGTTTATGGCAACAATTAAACACGCTACAGAGTAAATTAAACAGGATTTCAAACCAAGAAAACATGGAGTAGATGTAGCATAAATAGATTCAAGAAGGGAAAATGGTATGTAGTCTTATGTTTTAGATGAAATTCTAAGCACGTAGTCCAATTTAATTTTGAGCACATAGAAGAAAAGTAGAGTACTGATGAGGTGATAGAAAACAAGGACTTTACTAGTATAATTATTGGCGTCAGTGTGGAAATCAAGGAATATTTTTTTGCTCCAAATGTTGTATTGCTGATATCTTTTCTCCTGGGATCTAGAACAGACATGACTGGCTATATAGTTTGTAGTGCAAAATAAAATCGAAGGGCAAAATAAAAATACAGGATCCATATTGATTTTGAATTTCAAGGCAGTGATCCAGAGAGTGACACCCAGTACAGAGCCCTGATGCTGCCCATCCTGTCCCAGGACTGGCGAGAAGGGAATTGTAGAGATACTTCTGAATCCCGACTGCCCTGTCTCCCCTCCTCTGGGGCTCTGAGGGGAAGGGCCAGCTTTTGGGTGTAAATTTTAAGATGACAAGGGTTGCTCCTTCCCGAAGTCTATCCTCTGGACAGGTTGTGAGGATTAATGAGTTAATATCAGAAATTGCTACAGGGCAAATCTTCACTTGCCTAAAAGAGCATAAAACTTTTATTTTGTCTTTTATGCTTTCTGACAATCCCTTCAGTCTGCCACTAGGCTTTTAGTGGAGCGTGTAGAGAATTTAGGACAAGATGATGAATCTTACTCAAGGGCATCTCGATAGCTTTGCAAACTTAATGCAATAATGTAGGTCCTGGACCCCGTGTCATGGAGAAAACAAAGACAGAGGAAATTTCAGATAAAAGAGGCCATAGCTCATGTATTGTTATTGTTCGGGAGACAAATTACAGCAATGGATTTTTTTTCCCCTTTAAATCTTTTTTATCATTGCATCTCCACCTAATTTTATTTTGAACAACCACGAGGACACTGGATTAAATGTTTAAGGCTTTATTTTACTTCAAATAGTTCATAAAGAATATATTTTGGTCTCCTTGAAAAATAAGAAAAAGCTAGATTGTACAGCTTGGAAGTAAGGTTAAGTCCCAAATGAAGGCTATTGGAACCACAGGGGTGAAGTCTTTGGCTTTTGTACTTATCTGAGAGTCCGGAGAGTGAGTAGGTGCAGGTTCCCGCCCACTGCCGCAGCCCTGGCTCTAACATAATCTTAAGAGCTACTTGAAGGCATTAATTTATGTCACTAGAAAAAAAAAAGTGCTAATATAGCATTTAACAGTTGTGCTCTTTAAGGTAAAAAAGATAGAATGACTACAAGCAAGGAAAACCACCAGAGGAAACCAAAGGGAGAAGGGGAATAAGGGGAAACCTAGTAGAGTAACAGTTCAAGACAGGACTCATGTTCAGCCTTCAGACTTGGCGCTTCTCTTTCCTTTGTCCCACACTGTTGGCCGTGTACTTCACAGTTTGTGACTAGAAATTAGGTGTTTTCACCCCCGGGAACCGCTGGGGAACAGCGGTTTGGGACACACATCTGGTTCCTGCCTTCCAGGAGCTTCCAAAATTGCAACGGAGATAAGGATGTCAGCAAGTGAAGGAAATCCCAAGAATTTCATGATGGTGTTGAAGAGGAAGAAAGGGAGAAAGAGAGTTAGGCAAGCTTTGCTCAGCAAGGTGCTTTCAAGGGCCAAGCCCTGAGTTCTGGGATGGAGAAAAGGTACAAAAATGGGGAGGCAGAGCAGATTGTGCAGAGCAGAATGCTTTTCATGTCTCCCCAAATAGCTCTGTGAACCCAAGTGTTATTAGCTTCATTTAGAGGAAAAAAAAAAAAACTTTTTATCTATTAAAAACAATAATTACAAAAAGACCAAGGTTAAGATCTTTAGAATAGCTAACCATAAAAAGGTTATGGTATCTCCTGCCATATGTACTTCATAATAAAAAAATGATACATTCATGTGTGTGCTAGAATTCAAATATTAGCTTATTTCCAGTTTTTCATTGCTGACTCCTGGGTAAGTTAATCGAAGGTGGTCTTGCATGAATCTGAGGAGCCCGAGTGCTGCAGTTTGATTATGTCCCTTCCTTGGCTTATTGGGTCAAACAACACTGTGCACAAGGGTGACAAAGCCAGAAATTGGCAGTGGAATGATTCAGACTTATGTCTGTCAGTTGTCAAAACCCAGGCTTTCAAGGCATGGCTTTCCCAGTAAGCCCTGGCTAAGGTGAGTCCAACTCCCGTGTGTTACTTATATGAAGACAGAATATGGAGTAAGAAACAGGCTTCCAAGGACTCTCTGTGAAACTTTGCCAAAAGATTTTCCCTTTTCTTTTTTCTTTTCTCTTTCTTTCTTTCTTTCTTTCTTTCTTTCTTTCTTTCTTTCTTTCTTTCTTTCTTTTTTTTTTTTTTTTTTTTGAGACAAGGTCTCACTATGAGTTCAGGATGAACTCGAACTCACTATGTGGCCCAGGCTGGCCTCGAATTCATGGTAATCCTCCTGACTCAGCCTCTCAAGTGCTGGGATTACAAACATGCACCCCTACACCCAGCTGCCAAAGGATTTTTAAGTGACATAAATCTCCTTTTATTTATGTTGTATTGTTATGTTGCACAGAAATGTATATAATGTAACCCTGATTTTTCCTAACAAAATGCTCCTCTGTGATTACAGATGTCCTCATGGGTTTGCATAGTTACCTTGGGTACTAGAGAGAGAAAAGAAAAAGAAGTGGGCTGGCAAAATGGTAGGTTCCTGGTGTAAGATGAAGGGAACAATAATACACTCAGGTCTATAATATTACTGCAAATAGATGATCACTGAAAGTTCCCAGGAGCAAGGTCTCAAGATAACAGAGCCAAAAGACAGCACTGATTTGTTTAGATGATAGGTTTAGAGTCCTTTTGTTTTATATATGTGTGTGTGTGTGTGTGTGTGTGAGATATATATATATATATATATATATATATATATATATATATATATATATATTTTTTTTTTTTTTTGTCCTCTAGGATACAATAACAAAATAGACCAAAAGAATTCTCCAAATCTGTGGGCATTTAATTGTGCTGATGTGTGTACAACCAACAGTGAAAGTCTTGTAGCCACAGAGGCACACTCCCCACACCTCTCATCTCCCCTCTGTGCTGCTGAGTAGAGAACCTCTTGCTGGAGGTGATAGAAAGTGCCTAATCACACTCCCCACCTCTTGGCAAACCGCCAAACAGGTTGTGGGCACCACAATGTGTGAGTGTGTAAAGGTTTTTTTTGTTTGTTTGGTTTTTGGTGCTGGGGATCGAACTCGGGCCCTTGTTCTTGCAAGGCAACCACTTTAACCACTGCGGTAAATCCCCAGCCCTGTGAATGTGTAAGGGGGACATTCCTGGCTCCCCTCCTGCAGACTACTGCCTTGTTGGAGGATGAGCCCAGCATTTCCAGATCTTCTAGTTCTTGAACAAAATTCAGATTTGTACATGAGCACGTGAGCAGTCTTTATTTTCAGTGATTCACACTGGAGCACATCATTTGATGTGCAAGCCAAGCTAGAAATACTTGCGGTCACATGCCATTGTGCCTAGAATGGGAAAGGCTTAGGGCAATACCGAGACAAGAGCTCAGGGAAGTTTGGGCATATGGCTCTTGGGCGGGATGCCGTGTCATGTGGTGAGGCGCAGGTGTGTCGGTGCCGGGTTTGAAGAAGGAAAACAGCGTATGTGAGGGACGTGGTAAACTGACACATTGGAGAAGGAGGATGGCTGTGGTCTCATAAAAAGACATTGGTGATTGCTTTTGCTGATTTTAGTTTTGCTGAGAGTCTATCTTTTCACAACTACCTACTCTGTTTTAAACCAGTTGTTAAAATTGAACTTGGCAGGCTGAATTCTGAGAGCGTCACTTCCATAAAGACTTTCTCTCGCCACACTGATGACATATACGCACACATCCCACATATTTCAAGCATGTAGAATCAGAATGTTGATGTTGTTTTGCTCTTTAATTACTTAAGAGTTAGGGTTAGGAATGAAATGAAGTAAAATGCTATCATTTGTCATTGCATGCTCTGAATTCCACCATAATTCAAACACCTCCCGCTAAGATCTGTCATTCTGCCTGTAGGAGCGAATGTTCTTAAATTGCCTTCGACACAAGAGCACCTGTGGTGTTCATTAAGCCATCCTGGGAATAAGCTCTCTTTAGAAATACTCAGAAACTCTCTCTCTCTAAACACTGAAGTTCTATATCTCCATCAAAAAGATGAAGGTATAGACTTTGCTCTGCTGTATCTTAGATAGCTGAAAAAGTAGGTTAGCATGTAGGGAGTGGAATGAAGTCAGTACCAGCATGTATTTAAGGGGTATGCCTTATATAGCTCATGGCTTCACAACAGCAAAACCCTCCTCTCCATTCTGCCTTCAGAAAAGGGCACAAGAATTCTGGAGCATCATACTCTATTAATTTTTAAACAGTGCTGGAAACTACTGCTTTTAAAACGTGGAAATATTAAGAATTGTTCTGCACCCAAAACAGATATTCTTATTTTAGAAAGTGCTTCCTCACCAACTAGGACAACATTCTTTTGCAAGAAGCTAGCTAAAAGGGAGTAAAGACTTTTTTCAGCATCACAAGTCTGTCTCCTCTGCTCTGGTTCAAGCCAATAATTCATTTTATGCAGCCACAAACCAGGAATTTTGAAATTTCTGAGTCATCATGGGAATAGCTTATTCTTCATGATCCCAAAGACACATTTCTTGATAACACTTTGATTACTATATCCCTAAATGGATATTTCTGGTACATTGTCTGTCTAGCAGCCGTGTATTCCCACCTATTTGTCTGGATAATTTCAGGCTCCAGAAGAACATATGGGCCATATTCACAACTTCTACCATTTTCAGTGTTTATCTTTATTCCGTCAAATTTCTTAAGAGTTCTTTCCATTTCCCTTCTGTCTCATTATTCTCTTCCTTTTCCTTGAGAATGCTGATCAGCAATTCCTTTTTAGAAAGCTCCAGCTTTAAAGCTTTTGAGACAGGCAAGATCAGTATAAAAAATGGTAAATCCAGAAACTAAATTTGTAATCTTTGCTCTGTCATTATTTAACATTAAAAATTCTTATACAGCATTTAACATACCCAAGTCTGAGATTCTCCACTTGCCAATGAGATGTTAGGAGTTTCCTCCTACCAGCTTAACAGGAATACAGTGCCAACATGAAGAATGGATATGAATTACTTCGAGATTCTTTGGGAAAAGCTCGCGGTCTTGACCACACTCTGGCTATAGCTCATTGTGCTGCTTTTGCAAAGTCATGTTGAGGGTGCACATAGATTTCGGTTTCCTGAGCTGAACAATTTGGTAATTATTTCTTCACCTACTTCACAGAGATGCCTGAGTTTCCATAAGCAGTTGTTGTGATTCTGTGCAAGGACCAACACTTCTGATACTGTGTTTTAGACCAATCTAAGGCAGTGCAGGGTGGCTTCTAGGGGAGAAATAATGTGTGTCATGGTTATAAATGGCCTGTCATGTGCAGGCACCTGTGCTTTATGTTACTTACGTGATCTTTCACAATATTTTTACTGTACCAGCATATGTTTATAATCACTTCTAGTCTTTCATGTGGATGAGAAAATTTAGATTCTAAAAAATTTTTGTTTTCATGTTTTGGAGGTGGAGGTGGGGTTGATGGGGATTGTATCCCAGGGCTGAGAGCATGCTAGGCAGGAGCTCTAACACTGAGCTACCACCCTGGTCAAGTTGTACTTGGCATGTAGAACTATTCCAAGGTCACAGAACTTAGCAAGAGAAAAAACAGCAATTTGAATATAGTTTGTCTCATTTTTTATATATTTTTACTTTAATAAATGATAGCTGGTGTATTTTTACTTAGTTTTACTCATGTTTGCATAATCAGTCTGTATTATAAAAATTTTGGAATATATAGTAATTTGAGCTAAACTTCTGAATGTCACCTATCTATGTATCAAAGAAAATATTAACTTCAGAAATAGCTTTAGGGACAAAGCAGTTTAGTGTGATTGCTAATGTGGGTTTAAATACGGATACCACAAGGGAGTACATACTGTATCTAATCTACGGTTATAGAAAGCAGAACACTGGCTGCCAGGGCCAGGGCTGGTGTGGGCTTCCTGTCAAAAGACACGAGGGAACACTTTGGGGTGATGGAAATGCTCTTTGTCTTATTCCTGACGGTGGTTGCACAGGTGCATACATTTGTCAAAAGTCATTAATCTCCACAGTTAAAATGGGAACATTTTACTGTAGATAAATTAGGCCTCAACAGGTGTAATTTAAAAAATACAGGTACCATTATCTACTTACTGTCTGACTGGGCAATGACCTAACACGTCTATGTCTTGTATTCTTTCTCTATATGTGAGGACACTGATTGCACCCATTTTAATAATTTTGGGAGGCATTAAATAAGTCATACGAAGCAATTTCTTATACTGACTTTCGATTATGGTCATAATCAAAATAATGTTTATCGCATTATTGGCTTAGGCTAATTAGTGGTCCTATTGGGGAATTCTTTCAAGCTCCCAAAATAAAATACATGTAGATTTTATTAAAGATGTGGATTCAGAAACTCAACACATGCTTAGAGAAAATATGTGCCAGTGTTCTCAGTGGTAAATAAAACAAAGCTTCTATTCTCACAGAACTTTTCTTCTAGACCAGGAGAAACACACCATAAGCAGATAGGTGAAAAAATAACTAAGATAATATCAAATGGCAGTGAGTGTTGTGAAGTGAGTAGAAACAGTGACGCAATGGTGCATGAAGTCAGCAGCCATTTCTCTGAGTGGTCAGAGATGAACTTTGCCCAGAAGCATCATTTCAAATGAGATCTAGGTAGAATCAAGGAGACCACCAGGGGAAAACCGGCACACACGTGTTCTAGGCAGAGGAAACAGGAGATGTCAAAGCCCTAAGGGGAAATAGGATTCTGTTCAAGGAGACAAAGGCAAGAAGGAGACAGAAGAATAAGAAGTAAGTTTGGAAAATTCAGCAGCAGGGCGACTTACTGATGCGATAAGAAGATGATGCAGGAAATTAAACAGGGGATGATGTGACTTACATTTAAACACATTTTTTTTTTTTTTTTGGCTGCTGTATAGGGTTTGGATTCGGAAGGGGTGAGAGAAACAACAGGGGGGTGAGGTGAGAAATAGTGCTGTTTGGACTGAGATGGTAGAAATAGAGATGGTGAAATGTGGCTAGACTTGGGATCTATTTTACAGCAGAGAAAACAAGACTGCCAGTGGTTTGGATGTGGCAAGGGAAAGTGAAATTGTTAGGCTTTTTTGTTTTTGTTTTGGTTTTTTTAACCACTAGGTATTAAATTGTTCCTATTTACAGGCTTGACATTCAATAAATATAACTTTTACTGAAAATCTACTCAGTGAGCTGCTAGATATTACATAAAAATCTCTCTAACTACTGATATAGAGTATTTGTGTGTTAAGTACTAGTTTGGTGGCAAACTCAAACTTTAGGTTTTAAGATATCTACTAGGTAAGTCAAACTGATCTAGTTCTAAAATCAGAAGGACATGTATGTGTGTGTGCAAGTGTGCATGTGTATGCACATTCAGTGTGCTTTTGAGCTTCAGCGCTCTGCTTCCATGAGTGACATTCAAAGGCAGGAGCCTAGAGCCTCTTCCCAGTAGAGAGGAGCTTTTGTGTGGCTTCTTACCCCCTTCACTCGTGTCATCCTATATATGCATAATATTCGTGGAGCTGAGACTTTGCCCAGTTGTAGTTTCTTCGTTACTGCACTGTGTCCCTAAAGCAACCAGAATTGCATCAGTCTTCTGCTGTGTATGTAGGGGGGAGATAGAACAATGTCCTCTCAACTTCACATCCAATGGATGGGGGTTCGTTTTATTTCTCTTATGAAGAGCTAGCTTCAAAGTCAAGCTCATGTTAGCTGACCGGGAGCACCTTCCTTCCCACTGCACCTCACAATGGCCGTTCTTCCTGCCTCCCTCTGCTGCCTCCTCCCTTCTAGAAACAACTAGAAATTTCACAGAGTAAAAGACTATTCTGGGATAAATCAATGAACAAAATTCCCCAGGGGACAAATGACAGCTGATAGAACTTTTAATTCCATAATAAAATTAACGGTTGCTGCCCTCAGTTGAGCACATACTCTCTGCCAGTGCTTTATAGGAATTCTCTCTCTTAATCCTTCTGGCAAACGCAGAAGTCTCTTGTACAAACCTGTAAAGCTCTTTCATTTTCCGCCTCTGATGGTCGAGTACACAGGCTCAGAGAGTAAAATCATTTGCTCAAGGCCACACAGCCAGTAGGTGACAGAACTGGGATGTCAACAAGGTCTACCTGGCTCTAGATTCAAACTTTGTAACTACTAAGCTACAGGGCCTCCATCCATGTAAGCCTTCCAGTATGGGCCGTGTGGTGGTTAATTAATTAATTGTCAACCTGAGTGGGAATGTCCAGCTGATTTGAGTCAGCATGGTTGTTGGAAGAGTATAAAAGAAGAAGGGGAGGAAGGATTGCAGCTGACTTTCCTAGGAGGAGCTTTACTGGGGCTGGTCTTCCTCACCATCCCTCAGTATGGCCGCTGTTCTCTTCGGAGGAGCTCTGGTTCCTGAGTGCCATCTTCTGGCTTCTGGGGCAGATTCTTCAGCGGGGCCTTACAGCAGCGGCCTTCTGGCAGGCCGATGCAGACTCTTCAGCCCCTAGCACCGAGCCTCGGAC
This sequence comes from Hystrix cristata, assembly GCA_004026905.1. NCBI lineage: Eukaryota > Metazoa > Chordata > Mammalia > Rodentia > Hystricidae > Hystrix > Hystrix cristata. Next base: position 3,337 of record PVJO010001512.1, on the reverse strand, counting down.
CTCCCTGCACAGATCTTTCTGCCTTCCGATGCGAACTCGCCCTGGGACATCGCGGTGGGCTCCACGCCTTCGGCTGGATTTGCCAGATCTCTAGCGGATGGACGGATCCCTCGCGCTCTTCTCCATTTGACTCTGTGGGAGGACATTGTAAGCTAATCTTGTAAATTTCTGTGTCCTGCATTCAATCTGATTCAGAGCACGTACACTCTGTTGAGGAGCCTGCCCCAGCCGCGCGAGCTCTTGTGAGCACAGACTGCTGCAGGAGGTTACGGGAGTCCCCAGAATCTTGGCTGAATACTCGGTCTCTATTGCGATCTGAGCTCCAAGCTTAGAGAACAGCCCCCAAGCACGAGGCCGCTGCCGTAGGTAAAGGCCGAGTTTTCCGCGTTACTCCTGCAAGAGGATCCGTTATGTTTTCTCCCTGAACAGTGCACGAGCTGTAGCAGCACGTCTGTCTTTGGGTTCAAAGTTCTCTGATTTTATGCTGACTAGTATATTATTTTAAAAGTACACTTTCAACCCACTGACATTACTTCATAAAACTATAAAGATAATAACTCATATATTATTAGCCATAAAATTGCATATGCCCCAACATTGGTCAGACTACTTGTAATACTTCCTGTCCCTGTATGAGGGGATTCCGACCTGTGATATTGAGCAACTACGTTCCAAAGGAGGCAGTCAATATTTTCAAACGTACAAAACACTGTGTTTCGAAGTTCCAACAAGAATTTATGAAAGTTAGTAACAACAGGAACTGGGAGAGATAAAGGCGCAAACACAGAAAGAAACAGTGTGTTCAGTTGAATGGTATTTCTGGCCTATTGGAAAGCAGGGGATTTTGGAAACGCGATTGAAAGCATGCTCTCCTGGGATATCTATGCCACTGTGGAGGAATGAAATATTTGGCTAATATACATAATCGGATGTTAGAAAATGGCACGAGAGCCAGCCCAAACAAAGCCTCCAACCCCTTCATGGCTCCTCACAGACTTTATTTGCTAGAATGGAGGACCAAACACTATTCACCCTCCTAAGACAATTTACTATTCAGAGACTTAGTCTTTATGTGTCTCTGATATACTTCATTTGAGTGACGGAAAAATGGAGGTCTGATTTACAGATTGCTAACAAAGCAATGCAGATGAATCCATTAAAGTATATCTCCTCAGTGTTTTGTTTTTGACTTCCAGTTGGCATTCTTCTTGCCTCTTGGCTTTGAAACTCGAGAATAAAATGCCTTTGGAAACAAAGCAATGTGAGCTGGAAGTATGCATGTTATACAGAATACCGAGAGAGAGAGCTTTGTGCCGTTCACAGCTACATCTGTCACCGATTTTTCATTTACAGTAAGGTCAGCCAGACAAAAAGACCCAAGACAACATATTCAGTAGCATCTTTGTTCTCATCTCAGTCTAAAAGAAGCTATTTCTTGTGTCTTACAATTATGGTCATGGTAATTTTTCAGCACATAATTGCTTTAGATTAATTGTTGATTATATGGGGAGTTCTTTCAAGCTATGAAAATAAATAAATATAGCTATCACGAAATATGTTAACCCAAGACTCTAGAGGTCAATTCTGTAACTCTTCATGCTGGAACCTGGTTGGCTACCACCAATTTGTTTCGTGAGGATAAGGATTAATTATAATTAAAAATCATTTTGAATTAATAAGAAGTCCACTCTGTTTTTCAGGTTTTGAAGATACAAATTATTATTAATATCCTTTCTTTACTTTGTATTTTTTTCCCGAACCTTTCCCCATCTTTTTCTATATCAAATGGCTAGATAGGATCAATCTTCTATTTATTATATTACAAAGAACAGGTAAGGAACTGAGGCTTAAGGATCGCTCAGCTTACCATTGCTATGTATCTTATTCTAATTATTTACGGTTATTAAGACATCGATTATTGTCCTTTTATTTTTATATTAACCTTAATAACAGCTAAGTAAAAAAATCAGAACTTTAAGTCCTAGTCTTCAATTTATTTTCACTTCAAAGGCAGAATTTGGAAAAAATCACTTTCTTGAGTATTTTATATGATAACGGTATTTCTTTTTGGTGAATTAAACAAAACGCAAAGTGCTAACATGCCAATTTAATTTTTCCAGCAGACTTTTTAAAGTTGAACTTCAACTGAAATGGAGCTCAGTGTCTCTTTCATTTTCTTCACAAAAGTTTAGTTCATATGCTGTCTGCTTCTGGAAGATTTGATTTTGTAAAAAGTTCTGGGGAAAGGAATTTGACATGGTACCAGGACTATGCAGAGAGAACACTTTCCATGTGTTACTATTTACCCTTCTCTCTCTCTCTCTCATTTATGCGGCTGTGTATTAAATGGAAAGAGGCAACGTCTTCACAGACCTCCACATCTATAATTAAGAACTGCTTCTGACAAAGGTTTTTATTTTTCCACTGACAAATAAATGTCACTTTAAAGAAGAATATTACAGGAAGAGCGCTATAAAATAGGCAAAAGGGCAAAAAGTGTTCTCTCTTCTTCGTGTTAGATTTTCTTTTTTTTTCTTTTTTTTTTTTTTTGATAAGTACTTACAATGAGTACACTGTTGACTTGGCATGCAGATCAAAAGACTGACAGATTTAATTCATGTTTCTGTGCTGTACAAACAATGACATGTTCCAGCCAATCTGGGCTGCTTTCAGCAAGTAATTGAAGGTAGTGCAAACACAGACTTTAAAAGATCAGTGGCTCACACTGAACTGCTCCACAACAAGAAATCCGACAGAGCATATTCTGTTGACTGTTTCGCTGAGATTCCTGTGCGTGCCCTCTGCCCTGCCCTGACTCTCCTGGAATTAATAGCGACTGATAGCCCATGCATTGTGTCAATGGGAATGGACACACACGCACTGTGTATTAACTGGCTCGTCTGCTGCTGGGTGAAGAGATAAGCTCTGAGAGTGCAGAGAATAATCTGGAGACGTCTGGAAGTTAACCACAAGAAATCAATGTTTGCATAAGCTTCCATTACACGGGCAGCTTTTGCTCCATAATGGGGATAGTCGGGTAATAAGGTAATAAATTCATCCACAAATGTATAAAGGATGACCCTGCAGGATTTTGACATGACATTTTCTGTGGATCTAACTTGGTTGGAAATGACAGGCAGCATTTTTCTCTGGTAATTTGTGTACTTGATGTATTTTTTTTTCAAATTGCATAGCGACAGCAATTTGGTTTTTAAATACAATGGTCTTTTGAAAAGTACTGAAGAAAATGAATAGAAAATCACCAGCATCATAGCAAATTATCCCAGGTCAACACATAATGCCTTCATTTTCCAGATGTCTCAATTCAGGCAGCTAC